>CAUYRH010144820.1:0-24000 GCA_963574655.1 Perodicticus potto
ATATAAATATCTTCATATAGTGATTAAAAGGCCATGAAGGCTATGTTAAATAGTTCAATGAAAATATTTCAGATTGTATATAAAGTCAGCACGTTGTGCCCCATGATTGCACCAATGTACACAATTATGATTTAATAAAAAATTAAAAATAAAATAGTTATGTTTTATTGATTTGAAAAAAAAAGAAAAAAAGAAAGAAAATTCCCTTAAAATATGTTGGATCACTTTTGATCTAAAACCTTTAATTTGGGCTTCCCAGTTTTTAGATTAAAGCCAAAGCTCTTTGAGGGGTGCCTAGGAGCCCCACTATCTCTGTCCGACCACTTTGTCCTCCTCAATGTCAGTCCCACTACCCTCGTTGTTTGTCGCACACCCAGCATTCCTGCATGGCAGGCTCTCTGCACGGGCTCTTTGCCCTGGTTGGGATGCTTCCCAAAGGTGTCCCCATGGCCTGCTCTGTTGTTGCCTTTGGGTTGCCCCTCAAATGTCATTTTAGTCTAGGGAGGGCCTTCTGTCATTCCATTTAAAGTAGCAACCATTACCCCCCATTGCCTACCATTGCACCCCCAAATTCTCTTTTCTTCTTAACCTCCTTCATCCTTCTATCTTTATTCCTACCTGATCTATGAAATATTTCCTTGTATACAGCCTTCCTCATTAGAATGTAAACTTCATAAGGACAGCAGTTTTATTCACTTTATTTATTTATTTCTGGCTTTACTTCACCCTCAGAACCTGGGAGAGTGCCTGGCAGGTTTTAAGCATTCAATAATTTTATGTTTTATTGATAAATTAATGGATAAATAAATGAACTTTGGACAAAACATTAGGCCAATAGTAGCTGATACTGTGTATTTTTCTATTCAAGTATTTTATGAACATACATAACATGAACTAATAGAAGATAAGACTTTTCAAATAAGGCAACTAAACTACTTAGTTTTAGACATCAAACAGGAGTGAAAATCTGTTCTTTATTAAATGATAGCTGTGTACATCAATGCAATCGTGGGGTACAATGTGCTGGTTTGATATACAATTTGAAATATTTTCATCAAACTGGTTAACATGGCCTTCATGGCATTTTTTAGTCATTTTGTTAAGACATTTATATTCTACATTTAGTAAATTTCGCATATACCCTTGTAAGATGCTCCGTTTTTTTGTTTTTGTTTTATTTTGTTTTTCTTTTTCTTTTTTTTTTTTTTTTCCTCTTAGGAGAAGGGGAAAAGTAAGGAGAAAGAGAATTAGAAGGAAAAGCAGGAAACTGCAATGCTGAAGTGGGGGTTGGTTTTTTCCTGCTGTAATTCAGTTTTGGGCCTCATCCATCTGCTGAATTGTCTGAGGGGTAACTACAGAATCCAGAGCCCCAAACGGAGAGTCAGAAAATGAGGAGGAAAGGGATGAGAGGCTAGCGACCAGAGTGAGAACAGAACAAAACCAAGCTGTGCCATAGCTGACCGTGCTGGACTGGCAGATGCACCCCGTAAAAACACTATTTATGGCGGAAGGAATAAAATAGTATTTTAAACCCAACTGTAATCCCTCTCTATTTTCTGTCACTCTGGAAAAGCAGTACTTACAATGGCTTTCTCTGTGCTTACCACGTGGGATTTAGCCACTGTTGTAACCTTTGTGCTGTTCATTGTGAAGCCAGGAAAGTACAATTCCACTACATTTAAGCCACTTTGTAAGGGGAAATGCAACTGTCAGCTCAGGTAGCTTTAAGCTGTCAGAGCTTGGGGAATAAAACCAACTCATCTCTCCTCAGCATCCCCACATGAGGAGAAAAGCTGACAGATATGAGTTCTATCTTCCTATAATAAACTCTTCCCATGCAATGCAGTGATTTCATTGAAGAGTACATTGGAATCAACTGCAGAGCCTTAAAAAGACTGCCCTCTCCCTGTCCCCCAGAGGTTCTGATTTATTTGGTCTGAGATGTTGCCTGGACGGTAGCATTTGTAAATGCTCCTAGGCATTCTTACACACAGCCAAAGTTGAGAAACATTGCCGTATTTTGCTCTAGGATTTTTTCTATTTTGCTTTCTTTTCCATTCTTGTTTATTATGGTCTGCCTACTTCGAATAATTTTGTTTTTCTTTCCCAGGACATTCAAACTTTTGTCCAGCTTCTCCTCTTACCTCATTCAGGAGACTGAGAAAATTTGACATCCTCCGTCTTCTTTGCTTATGTCAATCAGCCCATTCTATCCCCATCTCCAATCATTGGTTCAAGAATGAACAAGTAATAAAAACCACCAAATCAGGGTGGATCTCAGGATACTTACTTAAAAGTCTGTGATAAGACCATTTCCTTTCTTCCCCAGGACACTGTGTTTTGTGGCTATAGATGTAGGAACCACTATAGAAAGTGTTCTCCATGAGACAAGCAGATGGGAATGCAATTGTTATTTACAAGGGGACACAGCCAGGGAAACTGCAAAGAAAAAGAGCCCATGGTCAGGAACTTCAGATCATCCTCAAGCCGACTCTCCTTCCGGGATTCCAGTTAAATAAGTCAATAAAGGACCTTTTTATTTAAGTCAGCTGGAAATGGATGTAGCCAAACTACCCTAACCAATTTACCCCCGCACCTCACGTGCTATATTTCTTCCTGCCACTCTTAAACCTGAGCCAGCTGTTAAAGAAAAAAAGCCAAGCTCTTCATTTAGTATTTACAGGGCAAGGAACCATTCTTGTCAATCTTTCTTCATAATTACCTCCTAGCATAAGATAGATCCTAAAGCAAACAAAATATTTTCGTGATATGAAGTGGGAGTGTTAGTTTCTGGGATCTATACAGGGTCAAGTGATGTGACCATTGCAGGAGAAAGTATTTATATTTATTTTGTTGCTTTCTCAGTGGCCCCGCAACAAGCAAGTTGACGATCTGTCAGCAAATCAATAATTGCTGAGTGGATGATTCACAGGAACAATTGTGTTAGGAAGTGTGAGTTTGGTTTATAGAATACAGAGGAATGAAGGTAAGGTGTGGCCCATGGCTTCAGGAAGTTTACTGTTGAATTGAGCAGTGCCTGGATTTCACTTCCAATCTATAATCACAGCCTGCTTCCCTATGGGAAGAAGCTCAGGTGGCCATGTCTATGTCTTATCTAAGGTTCTGTCTAGTCTGCCTGTGGACTGCGGAGCCAGAGTACACCAAAGCAGAGAATTCATGGTCCCATTGACTAGGAGCCTTTCTAAATGAAATCCTTTCACAACATCCACCAAACCCATTTTTCTGCCAGCATAAAATGGAAATTAAAACCAGAATGTGTTCTTCAATCTTTTTCTCAGTGTCCCATCTTTTATCTTAGAGATTACTTTTGATAATTCCAGAGACTAGCACTCTTCTTATAAGCAAACATGATTCACCTGCTATCATTATCTAGCGATGTTTCACTCCCTAAGCTGCATCTCAAATGGATCTTTTTCAGCTGAGAATCCAATTCTTCCCTTTCTACCCATAAGAAATTGAGATGTTTATGATTATGTAAACTAATGTGACAAAAAAAAAAAAAACTATAGTCTTGAAGAAAGGCTGAACCCTGACTAAAAATATAGCCTTTGAATATTTTCCTAGTTTCTGGTGGAATGAAATCATTTGGATTTTATAGGCTGTTTTCCGTCACATTGACAGAGAGGCAAAAGTCTCAGACATATATCCAGTTTTCTCATAGGCAGCCACCCATGAAGTTAAAATCCAGGGGAAATCAAATTTCTTTAGTTCAGTCATTTGCCTCCGGTAATGACTTGATTTTGCACCAGCCATAACATTTCTCTACCGTTATAACGATTTTGAACATTTTTGTGTATCAGATTCTTTTCACATCGACACAGTTTTTCCTGCTTCACTGCCACACCAATTCAGTGCTTTGAGGTGTCGTCAGTTCACATGAAGGGACAATTTGCAGTCTCCACTGAGTAGGTGACAGGCTCTATCGTGACTGGTTGCACTCGAGTTATGAGTCTTTACCCTCAGCTAAAGCAGCGTTGTATTATCTCTTAAAGCTTGTGAGTCGCAGTCTAGAGACCTTGATTTTTAGACTGTAGGTATAGGTGGGTGTAAGAAGCAGGAAAGACTTCAGAGAACTCACTGCTTACCCGTGGGCAGTGTTAGAGTGTGCTCGAAGGCACACATACCAGCCCCAACTCACTCCTTCTGCCTATAGTCCTTATGACGCCAAGTAAGAACGGACATTGGGCTTTCCTACCATCTGAGGCTTAGCCCAGAGCAGAAAAGAAATCCAAACACCTCTCACCAGGTTTAGCAAACACCTGTGGTTTTTCTTTTTGAACTCTTTTGTTATGAAATAGAATTTATGGCTCGGCTCCTGTGGCTCAACAGGCTAAGGTGCCAGCCACGTACACCTGAGGTGGCGAGTTTGAATCCAGCCCGGGCCCACCAAACAACCATGAGGGCTGCAACCAGAAAATGGCCGGGCGTTGTGGCGGGCACCTGTGGTCCCAGCTACTTGGGAGGCGGAGGCAGGAGACTCGCTTGAGCCCAGGAATTGGAGGTTGCTGTGAGCTGTGACGCTATGGCACTCTATCCAGGGAGACAGCTTGAGGCTCTGTCTCAAAAAAAAAAAAAAAAAAAAAAAAAAAATAAATATAATTTATGCATAACAGGTAGGTGGAAATATTTAAATTAATAAATAGTTGCAAATAGCACTCGTATAAATATTACCTTGGTTAAGAAAAAGAATATTACCATCCTTCTCCTCACATGTGTCTCTCCTACCATCCCATCCCCTGTAAGGGAAGCATTACCCTGACACTGACAATAATCAATTCTTTTTCTTTGGTATTAGTTCTTATCTATACAACCCTAAGCAAAATACTTCAGAGTTGCCTGTTTCAAACACTGTATAAATAGGATTATATTAGATGGATTAATATTTTCTATAGCTTGCTATTTTTTTTACTCAGTCTTAATATTAGCTATTTTAGCCATATTGTTGTACATAGAATTAGTTGATTAATTTTCATTGTGTAGAGTATTCCATATTCCATGATTCGTTGATATAATAATTTGTTTACCCATTGCACTATTAAAGTGCTAGTTTCACTTTTTTTAAATTTTGGAAAATGCTGCTTTGAACATTCTTGCACTTTGTTTCTTATTGCATACATGAGGTCTGACGGTTAAGTTCACAAACTCCTTCTAGAAAAAGTGCTACATACCTCATTGCTGAGTATCACTGTGGTCACCAGATAGCCAAGGAGAGGATTTTGAAGGTGACCATAGTGATAATCCACAATAAGGTATGTAGCGTATTTTCTAGGATGAGCGTTCATGAACTTAATTATCCAAACTTGTAAACATGCAAATTATAAGATATATATAGAGAGAGAGAAATGGAAAGGTCACAGTATATATGTGGAAGTGCTCTCCCCTCACCTGTATTATTGCTAGATAATGCCATATCAGGTTCTAAAATGTTGTAGTAATTGTTGATGTGTTCCATATTCTTACTAGTACTTGAAATAGTCAAGTATGTTCTAGAGTCTGATGATACAGAGCATGAGTATCTCATTGTAATTAGAATAATAAAGTAATGTCATGGTATCTGACTTTCCATGATTACTCACAAGTATTCATGCAAAATTTAATTTATTGATTGGTCATTTAGATATCTCATTTTATGAAGTTCACTTTATTATATTGATTGTCATTGATGCCAGCATGTTTTATTGAAAAGCTTGTTTTTCCTATACTTCTCTATAGGTAACATATTAAAATCCAAACATCTATTATGCTTATTACTGGTTTAATCACACTATTCTGTCTCATTGATCTATTTTGCTGGTCTTTTTTTATTACTATAGGTTTACAATATGAAATAATATTATTAATATAGCAAGTTCTATCACCTCCTTTTCCTTTAAAAAATGTTTTGGCTATTTTTAACTCTTTGCAATTCCACATAAATTTAAAATCAGCTTATTGGGATCAAGACTAGAATTGCATTGAATGTATAAATCATTTTATGAATAATTGCTGAACATTGTCTTTACATTTTTCAGATCTTATTTAATGTTTTTCAATAAAGTGATCGATTTTATTGATGGAGGTCTTGCACATCATTTATCAGAGTCTTTTGAAGGTTTTAAATACTTTATAAAAATACTGTATGTAAATAACTTTTAAAAATTTCATTGACAAAATGTTTTAATGGTATATAAATATGCAATTGATATTTTATATGATTTTTACATGTACTGAACTGGCTAAACTCTTATAAATTTTCATAATGTATTTGTACATTTCTCCACATAATTATTTAATTCATGAATAACAAAAATTTCTTTCTTTTTTCAAATTCCTTTACCTTTTCCTTTTTCTTCATTTCACTGAGGACAGTGATCATAATAGGGATCTTTCTCTTTTTGAAATGAAGAAAAAGTTTTTAATATCTGATCATCAAATAACATTTTTGTGGAAGTCTTTATTGTATTATAATTATTTTTTTACAATATTAATGAAGTTCTCTATTCCTCAATCACTAGAATTTTTTGAAAAGTAAAGAAAGAGGGCAGCCCCTGTGGCTCAGTGGGTAGGGTGCTGGCTCCATGTACTGAGGGTGGCGGGTTCAAACCCGGGCCCGACCAAACTGCAACAATAAAAAAATAGCTGGGTATTCTGACAGGTGCCTGTAGTACCAGCTACTGAGGAAGCTGAGGCAAGAGAATCCCTTAAGCCCAGTAGTTGGAAGTTGTGAGCTGTGACACCACAGCACTCTACCAAGGGCAATAAAATGAGACTCTGTCTCTAAAAAAATAAAATAAAAATAAGAAAGAGTGTTGACTTTTGTCAAATGCTTTTCCTAAATATATTGAACATTAATATTTTAATTTAATTTATTATTCGGATGACTTAAAATGATTTTTGATACTAAATCAAACTTGCATTCAGTGACAAACTGAAGTTGTCTTTGATGTATTTTCATTTTTATATAGTACTATATTCTTACTCTTTTTCATTTTCTAGTGTTTTTTTCAGAAATTTTGCATTTATAGCTCATGATTTATGTTGGACTTTAATTTTAACTTCTAGTCCAATCCTCAGAAGTTTTAACAAATGGTTGGAAGTATATCATACATCCACTAAAAGGGGCATATTAAAACTATACAATTCTTATCTGTGTATGTATGTGTGTATATTTACACATAGACCACATACAGATCACACACTCACTAGCAAGCCATAATTCCAATCCAGAGAATGAACAGACTGATCACCTTCAAAAGTTTCCTCACGTCCTTCCTCCCTTCGGGCCATCCTCTAGTCTCCCTCCTAATCTCCTACCAACCACTGAATGACTTGTCACCATAAGTTAGCTTTCATTCTCTAGAATTTTATATAAATGGTCTGCTTATTTCAACTTAGTATTTTCTTTTTTTGAGATTCATCCATGTTGTGCATATCACTAGTTTGTTATTTCTATTGTGGGGTAGTAGTCCACTATATTGATATAATACCATTTGCTAATTCATTCACCTATTGATGAGCATTGAATTGTGCATTATTTCGGCTATAATGTATATCTTTATCACACATGTGATTTGCAAATATATTCCCCTAATCTGTAGTGAGTTTTTTTTTTCATTCTGTTAACAGCATCTATCAAGCAGCAGAAATACTTAAACTTATGAAGACTAATTTATTGTTTTTTTTCTTTTATGGATTGTAATTTCTGGTGTTGTGCCTAAGGAATTTTTGCTTAATCCAAGACCACCAAGATTTACTTGTATGTGTTCCCTTAGGAATTGTATGGTTTTAGCTTTTCTATTTAGATCTATAATTTATTCTTGAGTTACTTTTGGAATCATGTGTGAATGGAAATGAAATTAAATGACTACAAATTGAGGTATTTTTGAATATGGATATCCAAACTGTTCAAGAACCATTTGTTAAAAAAAAATTATGCTTTGCTAATGAATCGACTCTTCTCTATGTTGAATTCAATTAACTAAACATTTTCAGGCCTGATTCTGAACTCGATTCATTTTTTTTTATCTATTTGTTAATTATTATGCCAATACTACACACTATCTTGATTGTGGTAGCTTTACAGTAAATCGTGATTGCAGGTGGTACAAGTCCTCCAACTTTATTCATTTATTTTCAATGTTATTTTGACTATTCTAGATTATTTATATTCAATATGAATTTTTAAATCAGACTGTCAAAAAATCAGCCTACACAGAACACTTGCTGAGATTTGTTTGAAACAATGTTAAGTTTATAGATCAATTTATAGAGAATTGACATGTTAAAAATATCAAATCATCCAGTCTAGGAACATGATATCTCTGTCATCTTAGGCCTTCATTAATTTCTGTCAGTGAATTATATTTTTCACTGTACAAGATATGGGCATCTTTTATCTTATTTAGCCTTAAGCATTTAATTTTTTTTAATTGTTGAGGATATAAGAAACCAGGTTACACTGACTGCATTTGTTAGGTAAAGTCTGTCTTACAATCGTGTTTTGCATTTAATATTTTTAATATTTGAATAGCAGAGTGCTGGTTACTAGTATATAGAAATACAATTTTTTTTGTATGTTGATCATATATCCTACAGCCTTGCTAACCTCATGTATTTGCTTTATTAGTTTACCTTTTAGATTTAATAATTGTATACAACTGATTGTGTTTTCTGAACATAAAGATAATTTTCCATCCTCCTTTGCAGTAATGTGTCATTTAATCTTTTTCTTACTATATGGCACTGACTACACCTTCCAGTAGCAATGTTGATTAGTAGTGGTGAGAATAAATACCCTTACTTTGTTCCTGAACTTGGAAGCAGGCATTCTTTTATTTTTTCATCAGTAAGGATGATGTTAACTGAAAGTTTCTTAATGGTGGCATTTATCAGACTGTAGGTATCTCCTTTATTTTGTGCTTTCTGAGAACTGTTACCGGTATTTGATATTGGTTTTGTCAAACACTTTTCCTACATCTATTAGGGTAATCATTTCACTTACATGTGTGCGTATGTGTGTGTATAGTATAGTCTGTTAATAAGACAAATTGCATAGATTGATATTTAAATGTCAAACAAAATTTACATTTCTTGAATAAATCAAAATTGATCATAATGTATAATCATTTGTATATATTAATTAATATGATTTTCTAAAATTTAGTTTAAAATATTGCCATGTATTTTCATTTCTCTTAAGTTTTTTTTTTTTTTTTTCTTTTCTTGTAATGCTTTGATTTGGTTTTGCTATCAAAGTAATGCTGGTGTCATAAAATATGTTAGGAAACATTCTTTTCAATTTTCAGGAAGAGTTTATGTTTAGACATATTTTATGACCTAGTATGTGTTAAATATTTATAAATGATCTGTGAATGATCAAAATTAATATACATTCTGCAGTTGATGAGTCAATTTTGTTAATTATCATTTAAAAATATTTTATATTCTGCCATTTTTGAGTGCTTGACTATTAATTTCTGAGAGAGGAGTGTTGAACTTTCTAAATTTGGATATTATCAGTTTCTCATTGTGTTTCTGTTGATTTTTGCTTTGAATAATTTGAGACTTTGCTAATATATGCATACAGTTTTAAAATTGCTACATTGTTCTGCATGTTGAATTTTTTATAATTTGAAAGGGGTCTTTTAAATTCTATTTATAATATCTGACTTAAAGTCTTTTGTTGCTTATTAACCCAGTTGTATCAGCTTCCTATTCATTATGATTTAATGGCATGTCATCTTCTATTAACTTTTGACATTTTCTGTACCCAGATATTTTAGATATATTCTTATAAACAATATAGACTATTTTTCACATTTATTTTCTATGGTTGAATATCTTTAAAGATGTTTTCTCTATAAATAATATAAAATCAGACCCTCTGTTTCTGTTCTTTTTGTGGTGATACTAGAAATTACAGCATGCAAAATTGACATATTAAAGTTTGAGATTAATCAATATTTTATTCTCTATTTTGAAAATATTAGGATGTTAGTTATGTCACTAACACTACCCATTTCAAGTTATTGATAACGGTTACCTGGCATTCCTTCGTTATCTGACATTTTAACTTTATCTTTTTTGTTTATGTGTTTATTCCAACATCTGTTATATTTTTGTTTTATAGACCGTTCATTTATATTTGGCCACCCATTACCACTTCCTTTGACCTGCACATCTGCTCACAATTCAGCCATGTACTTAGAGATCCCATTCTTTTTTTTTTCCATTTTTATTTCTTATGTAAATGAGGTATCACTATTTTGCTCAGCGTGATCTCAACCTTCTGAGCTCAAGCCTCTCAAAGTGCTAGGAGCACAGGTGGGAACCTCGGCATGTGGTGAGATCATTTTCTTTTGATCTGAAAATTATTCTCTAGATTGTTAATAACTTACAATGGCGTGATAATTCTTCCAATACTTGTTTTGTTTTGCTTTTTTAGAGACAGAGTCTCACTCAGTCACCCCCTGGGTAGAGTGCTGTGCATCATAGCTCACAGCAACCTCAGACTCCTGGGCTTAAGCCATCCTCTTGCCTCAGCCTCCTGAGCAGCCAAGACTACAGGATCCCACCCCAACGCCCAACTGTTTTTAGAGGCAAGGTCTTGCTCTTGCTTAGGCTGGTCTCGAACCTGTGAGCTCAGGGCATCCACTCATCTCAGCCTCCCAGAGGGCTAGGATTACAGGTTTGAGCCCCTAGCCCTTCCAGTACTTGTTTTAATAAACATACCCTTAAATCACCATTTTTAATTGAAATATATAATATTTTACTGAGTATAGAATTCTGGTCTGTGGTTATTCATGACACTCATTATTTTTCTTCATAGCACTTAATATTGTAAATATATATTTATTTTCAATGATAAATTTATTTGTTCAATATCCAAATGTCTAACTGGGCTCCATACCTGGGCTTTTGTCCCAGGGAAAGGACCTCTTGATCTTCTAAAAATATCACACTCCAGAGGTATGTCCAGAATCCAGGGCACAGGGGTAACAGTCACCATGTGGTCGAATATGGCAGAGGTTACAGAGCCTATTGTTAAGCTGAAGTTGAGATCTTCCAGTCAAAGTCTAGGGCACTTTGTGCGTCTGAGCTGATTGGCCATAAATCTCTGGTACTTTGGGACTTAATTAATGTAATGATGCCCTTTTATAATGCAGCACAGCACTCTGGATTTCCCCGTCTCCATGCCTAAAGTCATATGCAACTGTGCAGCAGGATTATATAAGTTTCCTCTTGTCAATCTGTAAATCTTGAGTCAGCTCTGATATTTGTAACCATCTTTTCAGGTAAGAAATGCATGGAAACTTAGTGGAACAAAATCTTCCATAAGAATTTTTTTCTTTAGTCTCGAAATTCCTGTAGAAAAGAAAATCAATATTAAGTTTTTCATCAAAGGCTTTTCTTGCCACCCAACCAGGTTCATCTGGTCACTGCCTAAGAGGAAACCAATACCCAGAGTCAGTAGGGTTTATAGCAGGCAGTTCTGTATAGTGCTAAGCAAGAAGATGGGAGGAATTTTTCAAATCTGCCTCCCCAAGAATTGGAGAGACAGGTTTTTTTTTCTTTTTTGCAGTTTTTGGCTGGGAGCCAGGTTTGAACCCCCCACTTCTGGTATATGGGGCTCTCCTTTGAGCCATAGGTGCTGCCCCCGGAGACAGGATTTTAAAGACAGTTTGGTGAGCAGAGGATTAGGCAATCAGGGACGGCTTACTTATTGCCTGGGTTTGGGGCTGAGCCATTAGTCCTGTAATATGGGCTGCTTCCTGGTAGGGTCAACCAATCCTTTGGAATGCTGGACCAGCTTCTTCTTATGGGCTGCTTCCTGGTAGGGTCAGCCAATCCTTTAGAATGCTGGACCAGCTTCTTCTTATGGGCTGCTTCCTGGTAGGGCCAGCCAATCCTTTGGAATGCTAGACCAGCTTCTTGAGTGTGGATCATAAGGCCAACTGAGTCAATTCCTTGGTCTATGTGGGTCAACCAGCCCAGTCGTTCTGGAGTGTGGGGCCTGAAAGACATCTTAGAAACTACCTTTAGGGTTCCAAAAGGTGGCATTATCTACAGAGAAAGTTATAGATCTTTAAAACTATTGGTTATACAGAGAAAGTTAAGAATCTATAACCAATAACTATGTGTAACTACAAGGTAGCAATTTAAAAAACTAAACAAAGGGACAGCGACTAATTATTATCAAGCCAATGAGGGGACAGTGTCTGATTATCATTATTGTTAGCTAAGCTTAAAGTTTTGGGGCCCTTGCTCTACTTCTTATACCCCTTCGTTAATTTGTAAGGTAGTTCCACTTTCATCACATTGCAAAATAATATTTATCAGTTTGTGTATTCAGTAACTTAACCTGTAAAGAGTGAAATATGAACACAAGAGCTCTCATATAGAGAGAAAAGTAATTTCTTTTTGAAAATTCACCCTCTATTGCTCTGGGGGCTGTGTTTGGGTAGTCGTGAGTCATCTTCTTTCAATGAAGTAATTCAAATCTGAATGTTTTCATCATAAAAATGAGAGCCCGTTCCAAATTGTCTTTATGAGAAAGTCTGTTCTTTGGACATGAGATGATCATTTCTCTTGAGAAAACAACACTAAAAAAAGTCAAAACTTGTTTTTAGCATAGAAGCTGCAGCTCTCAGTTTATTTAAATGAGTTCAGTTTTCTATTTCAATTCCTGTGTCAAATGGAAGCACGGTTTAATTTTTAGCATCTCAGATAAGCTGTGGGATGATGCAACAGAGCATTGGGACTGCAACAAAATGAATATATAGTTAGTCTATAGGATATGCCACACCCTTTTAAATGCACCTTTAACTTGAGTGTAAGAGAAAGATGGTTATTTGAACTCGCAGACTTATAAAAAGGCACATAGGTTGCAGGGTATGATTTAGATTATTGTAGTGTGAAGCCAATAAAATGGAAACTTGAGAATTTAGACAAAAGTGAAAGAGAAACAGAAGGTGGGATTTGTTTCCTGAGCCGACTAACATCAGGCTGGAATTGCTATTATTTTTGTTCTTCTTCTTTTTTCTTTTTTTTGATGGATGGATTTTCCCCCTTAAAATTTGGCAAAACAATATATAAAATTTTGTCCACAATTATTATACTTATTTGAGTGACAGAAAAGCAGAGGAGGAAAACTCTGATTCCCATTATAAACTTTGGGAACAATTATTTAAATACTCTAACAATGAGCATAGACAAATTCTCAAAGTATCAACAGGTATTTTTTAGGTGGAGAGATTGATAATCATATGTTTCCTTTTTCTACTTCTGTGTTCTAAAGGACTGATGCTATTTTTGAGCAATATTCATTATTAGAAATTACTGATAAGATAATATTAAAATATTTTAAAAACCTTATGATTTATTCAAAGACTATATTTCTTGGCTTTTAGCTGTCTATTCTTGTGGATTTTCTCAAATAGATCATGCTAATGTAACACTATATATATATTTCTATATCACCATTTTTAAAAACTTCAGAAAATATACCATGACTTACTTAACAAGTTCATTATAATTGGACTCAGGTTATGAGGTTAATTTTAATTCACCCTATTCCCTTAATATTTGTACATTTGCTTAATTATTTCCCAGGATAAATTCCTAGAAAAGGATTTCTGGCCCAAAGGAAAGACATATGTTGAAGGCATTTGTTACAGTTGCCAAATTGCCTTTTGGGAAAGCTGGACCAATTTAGACTACTGTCAGCAGTGTATCAGGATGTCTGCTTCTTCCAACTCATGCTGCCTTTCACTTTTGTCAGTAATTTTAATATTTGTCAATGTAATAGGCTAAAAATTAAATCTCGTTTTGTTTGCATTCCTTGACGTTAAATATATTTTCTTCTTTTGTAAATTACCTGTTATTACCTTGATTATTTTTTCTATCGAGATGTTTAAAAATTTATGATAATTTTTCTAGCTCCTCATAAAATAACATATTAATATTATATATTAATATTATATTATATTATATTATATATTAATATATTGTGTCATACATTTTGTGATTTGATTCCCTAATTATCTTTACTTCAGTTTTCTTTGTTGTCTTTTTCATCCCTAGAGACAGGGAAGTTTTATCTTTTTGTTTTCAAATCTATTGAGAAACTAAATACAGAAATTGACAATGGCCAGGCCACCTATAAAAATAGAATTTTGACCCACAACCTACAGCAACCTGCCCAGGAAACCAACCCCCTATCTATAATAAACAACCCAGGAAGTCAGCCTGTTGTAAGCCAGCTTGCAGGACAATCTAGTGACAACTCAGTAAGTTAAACAATAACTTCTGTAGGAATTAACCTAAAATGGCAAGGACTCTATTAGTAACTGTCAGCTTCCATAATTGTTCACCGAGAATGCTTCCCTAAGCAATCACAAAGGACACCTCACTTCCAGTTGGCCTTGCTCCATGATAAAAGCCTCCGATCAGGGAAAACCTGAAGCCTTCCCCTTTTCCACTATAAAGTTTTCCCACTCCATTCCTTGCCTCTGGTTCTCTACCAAAACACAAGTGATGATGACTGACTCCCTTGCTACAGCAAGCTCAGAACAAACAGCTCTCACTTTTTTCATTTAGTTGGTCTTTGTTTATCTTCACAGTACCTAAATATCCTCACATCGTCTCTCCTTTGATGCCACAGAGAGAATTCCTTATCCTAAAGTTATCCAATTTTTATCTGTGTTTATTTATAACTTATCAAAGAGACAATATGGCGTGTTGATTCAAAGGACTGATTGGGGAAATAGTCTATTTGGATTTTGATAACTGTGCCGCACTAACAAGTAACTCGAGGCAAGTTACCTAACCTCCTTTGCCTCAGCTTTTCCATTTGTACAATGGGTAAAATATTAGCTCCATGATGTTTCTATGTGGACTATATGAAGGTGCTTAGAACAGTGCCTATCACACAGTACCCGATATGATATGGGTACTACGCTATCGCTGCTTATACTTTTATCAAGCACTTACACGATTACATTTATGATGTTGGCAGAGTTTTTATACTTCTAATGGAAGTGGCAGGCATACTTTAAAAACTAGCTGAGGAACATATTCTTGATTTCAGTGACTTTAGTTCCCGGCATTTCTCAGCAGAGAAGCATTCAAAAAAATCAAGAAAATGTGATATCTCAAGAATTCCTGGCCAGCAGGCTGAAAATTAAGAAAACACTGACACTCATAGGCACATGGATGTGTAAGACTCAATCCAAGCCCAGTGAGTGTATATGGTCACTGGAATGGTTATAGTAGAGTCAACAAAATTATTGGGAAATTAGCTTATACTTGTGACTCATTTTATTCACAAGAAGTGCGAAAATCCCTTGATGTGTTCCTTGTTCTACTCCCTTACAGCAGTTGCTATTTCTCAATAAAATAAAATCAATTAAATATTTTCTTTCTTTCCACTGTATTGGATGAGAGTACAATTAACAATAGATAGCTAGATCTCAGCTGGTTTATTCAAAGTTAATGTTAAGAATTTGACTTCCACATAGACCCAGAGTAGATCTGGAATTATTATTAGCAAGACTCCCGGAGAATCTTGATGCTAATTCCCAGGTGTTGTTATCAGAAATCATCTAAGACATTTGAGAGAGACTTGGCAGTGTAAACAGAAATCAGCATTTTTAACAGGTTCAGTAGTTGACTTTGATAATGATAATATATGGATCCTACCTAGGAAAACACTGCTCAGGTATTAAAGTGGTTTACATTTAATTAGGTGTCTAAAGTGTAAGTAAAAGAAAAGAAAAAATATATAAGTCAAAAAACAATAAAAAAATAAAAGCCAAGGAACATAGAGAGGGAAAGAAGGGGAAGGATTAGATTGTCCTCCTCTTTCATTTTTTCAAATAAGCTTTTAGACATTGCATTAAACATAGTTGATCTTCTCACTCTCTGCCTCTTACTCATCATAGTTCTGTGGTTCAGAGCACTCGGTCACCAGGAAAAATCGTGGACTATCTGAAGAAACATGGTCACCTGAATCCTCTCCTCTAATTACAGGGACCTTCATTTTCACCAGAGGACAGTACCTTGAACCTTTCCTTGGGACTTTTAGTACAGCAATTTTCCTTTTCATTTGTTACACATGGAATCTTAAAAACAAAGGAAAGAATTTACTCTATTTTTCTCTTTCTTGCCCTCAAAAACACACACGCATTATATCATATCCAGTACTTATATCCATGATTGTGTGTTGTCCCCAATTGCTTCGTGTTTTCATGTTGTCTTTCTAGCTAGATTGCAAGACAGTGATACATTTTACTCCTCCTACCTGCTTTACAGATTTGGAAGGAAACAGGCACATAATGAATATTCTGCTTTAACTTTTTTTCATTATGCTTTGATCTTTATTTCTTTTCTCTTTTATTTCTTATATTTCACATTGTACATTGTCTTTCCATCATTTTCTCGTTTTTGAATTTGAAGTCAACTTTTCCTGTTTTAATTTTCTCAATTTATCAAAAGGATACCCCCCAGAACCAGATAGAATACTTGAGCTTAAGCAGAGCTCCTCATATAAACTCCTGGCTCCCACTCTTGCTAGTCGTATGATCTTTCTGTGACTCACTTTCCTAATATGTAAAACTGGGATAGCAGCACTATCTACTTAATAGGCAGATACATTTTAAACGTAACAAAAGTTAAGGTTTATTTCACAGATTAAATGAGTAAAACTATATAAAGCATTTACAATGGTGCAAAGAACATAAATAAACACTTAATAAATATCGATTAGTATTTCCATTATTATTCTATTTTTTACACTCATTACATAGGACATCCTCAGAGTCTCATAGTCTTTTTCACAGTCTTCTTCACTTAGAAAACATGCTTTATAAATTAATTAGAAGTTCTCAGAATAGTTTAAAAATACTAGCTCAGTTTTATGTATAAGCAAGCTGAGTAGCTGACACGTTACTACTATTAAAAGTAATAATGCTAACAAGTTGCACATATTTTTTAAAAAGAAAATAGTGTTAACAAGATTTGTTAAACATCTAAGTAGCCAGTATTTCATTTACATTTATATCACTTATTCTTCAAAAGAACACTATGAAGTGAATAATACCAACATTAAACAAAGGAATAAATGTTTTTAAAAAGCTTAAAATGCTAAGTAACTTTCTCAAACTCACATTTTACAAATAATAGAGTCAAGATACAATCCAGCTATTTTTTGGACCTATACTCATCTTCCTTTTTAAAGGAATATCTCACCCCAATCCAAAGCCCCATTGCATGATACTGCATTGCAATATTATGTTGTAATTCCATTTCTACTTCATGGGCATGAATGAATTTTGTATTTATCTTACCTATGGAAAATGCTTTCTAATTTGCCAAGGATGAGAGAAAAGTATCAGATTCAATGCCTTATGGCAAAAGGAGAGAAAAACAATATGGTGATTTACAATCAAATGTTTTCAGATGGATAAATTGTATTTACTACTGTTATTCTTTGGACTTGATTCATGTACAAATATTTTTGATAACCACAGGCTATAAATCAGGTACTAATGTCACAAACCCAAGTATTTCAGCCAACCCACATTGAAAACACCTTCTTGATAACTTTATGCTTGTATAATTTGAGGGATAAAATTATTAGCTACTTTTGGATGGATAATATCCAAAGGAAATAATAATTTCTTTGAAAATTAAATAACAGATGGTGATAATAAACAAATTGAATTCAAAGTATTTTATTTCATTCCTTTCCAATATTAAATAAATTATTATAGGATTAATACTCTTAATGAATAGTGAGAAGAATATAATTCCCTATGACCAATAAAGAGCACAATCATGATATCATGTAAAAGTATAAACTAATTTGCTAATAATTTTGTTGACTCTACTATAACCCCTCTAGTGTAGTTGATCCTCACTTTGATTTGGTTTAAACTGTTAGCTCAGATATGGAAAATGTAAATATTAATAGCATGAAAATATATGATGTTGAAAATGTAGATCTCTTCAAAAATTTTAGCTGAACAGTGATATCAAATTGCTGGTGAAAATTGGAAAAAATGATAGCTTGTCATGAAGTCTAAAAAAAGAAAAGCACGTTGTATACATATGGTGTTTCAATGTCAAAGATTAGCGTGTTATTATGACTTTCTAAAACCTGACTTGTCTTTTCCACATTTTGTTACTAGGTAGCAGCATGTTCTATATTGCATAGGCTTCCCTAATAACAAAGCTTCTCTCCAGATATTATACAAATACCGCAGTATTAAAATTTATGATTATGGATTGTTAGTAACTTTAGGCGTCAAATACAACTTCCTCTGTAAAAATAATCAAACCTGAGAGGTTTTTAATAAACCTTGAAATGATGCTTTGGGGAAAATGTTTTAGGGCAAACCAATTCTAAAATATCATATGTGTTTTTCTAAACTGATTCCTACCTATTGCACCTGTACTCATCCTCCTTTTTTTTTTTAAAGAAAGTCATCTTTGTATTTCCCTTCAATCTGAAATTCAAGGACTTACTGAATCGAAAGCATCTTCAGTAATCTGATTTCAATCTAATTTAAAGTTCCTCCAGTTTTGTTCCTGAAATAAATATTTTTTTTTTTGAGACAAAGTCTTACTCTTGTCTGCCTCAGTAGATCACTGTGACATCATAGCTCACAGCAACCTCAAACTTCTGGGCTCAAGTGATCCTCTTGCCTGAGCCTCCCCAGTAGCTGGAACTACAGGCACCTGCCACAATACCCGGTTGTCATTTTTCTTTCTTTTTTGGGGGGGGGGAGACGGGGTCTGGCTCTTGCTTGTCTCAAATATGTGAACTCAAACAATCCACCTGCCTTGGCCTCCCAGAGGGCTAGGATTACAGGTGTGAGCCACCACGCCAGGCCCTTGAAGCATTTTCATTCTGCTTCATTCCCTTTCACTCAGATGGCAGAATAAATAAGCTACCAAAGCAACAAAGAGAAAAGGAAGGAAGGAAAGGAGGGAGGGAGGGCGAAAAAGAGAGAGGGAGGGAAAGAAAGAAGGAAGCAAAAGGAAGGAAGGATGAAAGAAAGACATAAAGAAGAACAAAGGTAGTTGACATCTTTATACCTTCAGATTCTGATATTACCCCCAAATGAAGGGAAAGAATAAAATGTTCCTTTCTTAGAAAACAAATTATGACACGGTGCTCTCTTATGTAATTCCTTTAGTAATAGCAAATTAAGGATGTAGTTTTATCTACATTTAGAAAATATAATAATTCAAATAAAGTTAATTATATCCAATAAGCTTCAAATATGCACTAACATGGTAACTGACATTTGTTTTCAACTTCTACAATATATAACATTGAAAAAAAATAATGCTATACAGATGTTCCTCAACTTAAGATGGAGTCACATCACAATAAACCTACAGTAAGATCAAAATATCTTATCGAAAATGAATTAAATACACATAACCCTACCAGATATCACATTAGTAGATTGGGCTAGCCTACTTTAAATGTGCTCAGGACAACTACATTAGCCAAAATCAACACAAAGCCTTTTTTATAATAAAGAATTGAATACCTTAGGCATTTTATTGAGTAGTGAAGTATGATTTCTGCTGAATGCGTACTACTTTTATACCCTTGCAAATTAAAACCATTGGAACTTAAGCCATGTTAAGTAGAAGAGTATCTGCATAATTGAATTCCCTCTTTTCCCTTTTGTGCTATTATTGTTACGTATTTCACATCTACATGTTAAAGACACAATACATTGCTGCAATTATTACCCTATACACCTCTGTGTCTTTGAAAGAAATGGGGAGAAGAAAGGAGAGCCAGGACAGACAGACCTTGTTTTCTTGTGCTTTGAGTAAGTCTATATCAGTGCATCTTTCCACAGCACATGCTCATTAAGTATCTCTGTGTCACACTTTGGTAATTTCTAAATATTTCAAATGCTTTACTCTGATATATTTTATGGTGATCTGTGATAAGTAATTGTTTCCAAGCTCCACAAGGTGTGCCCCTATAAGACAGCATACTCAATCAATAAATATTTGTATTTTGACTGCTCCAATGACAAGCTGTCCCCCCATGTCTTTTCCGCTTCTAAATCTCTCTCTCCCTGAAACACAACAACATTAAAATTAAGCCAATTAATAACCCCTACAATGGCCTCTAAGTGTTCAAATGAAAGGAGCAGTCCCACTTCTCCCACTTGAAATCAAAAGCTAGAATTAATTAAGCTTAGTAAAGAAGGCATGTCAAGAGCTGACATAGGCCAAAAGCTAGGCCTCTTGTGCCAAAGAGTTAGCCAAGTGTGAACACAAAGGAAAAGTACTTGAAGGAAATTTAAAGTGCTACTCCAATGAACACACAAACAGTAAGAAAATAATACCAGATATAGCATTCCCTTAACCAAACCTACTCCAGAGTAGGGACCTAACTTTCAATCATTTTGAAAGCTGAAAGAAGTGAGGACACCCAAAACTTAGAGCCTAGCAGGGGCTGATTGATGAGAAAAGAAGCCTTTCTATAATGTAAAAATACACAGTGAAGCCACAGGTGCTTGTGTAGAAGCCATAGCATATTTTCTAGAAGATCTAGCTAAGATTATTGATACAGATGGCCACCCTAAACAACTGATTTTAAAAGGAGACAAATCAGCCTTGTATTGAAAGAAGATGCCATCTAGGACTTTCTTAGCTAGAGAAAAATTCAGGCGTGGCTCAGAACTTCCAAGTACAGGCCGATTCTCTTGTTAGAAGCTAATGCAGCTGGTAACTTTCAGTGGAAGCCAGTGCTTACTTAGCATTCCAAAAACCCTAGGCCTCTTAAGAAATACGCTAAATCTATTCTACTTGTGCTCTGTAAATTGAAAAATATAAAGCCTGGATGACAGCACATCTGTTTATAGCATGGTTTACTGAATATTATAAACCCACTGTTGAGACGCACTATTCAGGAAAAAAAAAATTCCTTCCAGAATATTCCTGCTCTGTTCATTATTCATTTCTGTTTCTCTCAGTTCTTTCAAGTGTATAATGTCTATTTCTCTGTCATCAAATTCACCTACTCTTTCTCCTGCTATTTTAAAGTGCTTTTGGTCCCATCTAGTAAATTCTCCATTTCAATTCATATAATTTTCAACTCCATAATTTTTGTTTTGAATTGTTTCTAAAAATGTTTATCTCTTTATTGATATTCCTTATCTGATAAGGCATTGCCATCATACATTCCTTTCCATTTTAAAACAAAACACTTGCCTTTAGTTCTTTAAATAGATTTATATTGGCTGCCTTTCATTTTTTTGTCTGCTATGTCCATCAGCCTTTTCGCATTCAGTTTTTATAGCCTACTTTTATCTGCCTGCTTATAATTGCACTTCCCTGTTTCTTTGCAAGTCATTTGGTTCCTTATTAACAAAACTGGACATTTTAGATAATATATTGTAGCAACTCTGGATACAAGTCCCAAGGTTTGTTTTTGCAGTTTGATTTGTGTATGTTCAGTGTCTTGGCTATACTAGCTTAGTGCTATTTATCCTTCCTGCAGTGTGAAGCCTCTGATGTCACTCTTCAAAGGGCGTAGCCTCAGTCAGACCCACAGTCCACCTGGGATGACAGAGGTTTTGCCACAGCTCTCAGTCTGTTTTAAGCTGCCTGCTTCTGCGGTACCACAATCAGCTGTTGTTCTCCACTATTTTTCACATGATTGTCCTATTGTTTTTAACAATGCCCTGGGGCATAAAATACTCCACAGTCAGATACAATTAAATTTGTGACTTTTTGCAGGAATAACTTTTGAGGCCAGTCTTTGAGGCTTATTCTGCCCCTAGGAGGAATACTTATAGCTATGTTTTTCCTGTTCTTTCTAGTAAACTAGCTGGTCTGTGGTTTTGCTGTGGTCTCATGGAGCTACCAGCCCCCTCTAAATTGTTCACCACCAAAATGTTTATTGTTTTTGAAAGAACTCTTAAACTTAACCATCCTGCACTCTGTTTTACATAATGACATTTTCCTTAGAAGAGCTACTTAGAGCTTTCTGTTCTTATGATTGATTGATCTATCCCTTTGGTCAAAATCTCTGAACCACTGCTCCAGAACTGGGGCAACGACAGTGGTCCATTTCTCTTACAGTGATATTTCTGTTTTGCAAATGCAGCCCTGGGAAAGGGCTATATATAGCCTCTGGTCTTGCCGGTGTACCTATCCTGTCCTAAAACCTCCACCTTAGAAATGATCTTGTGCAAGGGGTGTTGAGATTCCAGTATTCTTTATCTGCTGTGCCTAGACTAAAATCTCTGCGCTATGAATGGGGACTGAGAGAAAGAAGGGAGCCCATGAAAAATTTCTAGTCTGCTTTCACCTGTAACTAGTCTCTGCAACACAGAGCTGAATGAGATGAGAAAAAAATAATACCCTGCCCCTGAGGAGATAATCGTGGCCCTGTTTAGGGAGCTGGGCAAAGAGTGAGAAAAAACCTTCGGGCCAAACCTTGGGAAGAGCAAAGCTCCCAGTGCTTTGCTGGAAGTGGATGATTTGTGGCTTAAATAACCCTGACCTTCACTGTTCTTACTGAGATTCAGGAGATTTTCTTGACTAAATATTTCTCCCGGGCCCTTATTTGCTCTCTGCCCTTGAAACAATTTCTAGAGACTATAAATCTTTTTTAATTTTTTAAACAATTTGCGTCAGTTGTGCTTTCTCCAGAATTGTCTGTTTCACCGGAGAGAGTGTCGGCAAAACTTACGCTGCAATTCCTGGAGTGCCCGCATTGTCTTTCTCTAATTGTGCCTTTAAATTTCATTTCCATCATGAGTAAGATATTGCCCCTCTTTTTGTGTTTAACCCAGGGGTATTACTTTATCCCTTATCTCAAAATATATAATTCATTTATTCAAATGACTACAATTACTAATAACTTTACTGAAAGTAAAAGTGACATGTAACAAACTGTACAAAGTGCACACATTGATAAGTATCCAGTGAAACCATTACCAAAAATAATGAACATTTACATAAACCCAAGTTTTCACTTGTCCCTCTGTAATTTATCCTTTTGCCTCTCTCTACTCACTCTTGTTATATAAGCATTGATTTACCTTCCATCAATATATATTAGTTTGAATTTTTTATAATTTAATATTAATAGTACATATGTAATATTTTGATCTAGCTCCTTTTGTAATGTAATTATTTTGGCTTCATGCATTTTGGATCATGTATCAATAGTTCTTTACCATTTGTTGCTGAACTCTATTACATTATACCTATTCATCAGTTGATGAACTCTCAATTGTTTCCAATTTTAGGTTATTAACAATATAATCATGCTTATGACAAGGATCATATCCAGAATATATCAGAAAGTCATACAACACAACAATAAAAAGACAAATAACCACTTTCAAAGATGAGCAAAGGGGGCGGCGCCTGTGGCTCATCGAGTAGGGCACTGGTCCCATATACCGAAGGTGGTGGGTTCAAACCCAGCCTCAGCTGAACTGCAAAACAGAAAAATAGCCGGGCGTTGTGGCGGGCACCTGTATTCCCAGCTACTCAGGAGGCTGAGGCAAGAGAATCGCCTAAGCCCAGGGGCTGGAGGTTGCTGTGAGCTGTGATGCCATGGCACTCTACCAAGGTCAATAAAGTGAGACTCTGTCTCTACAAAAAAAAACTAAGCCCAGGGGCTGGAGGTTGCTGTGAGCTGTGATGCCATGGCACTCTACCAAGGTCGATAAAGTGAGACTCTGTCTCTACAAAAAAAAACTAAGCCCAGGGGCTGGAGGTTGCTGTGAGCTGTGATGCCATGACACTCTACCAAGGTCGATAAAGTGAGACTCTGTCTCTACAAAAAAAAAAAAAAAAGATGATCAAAGGGTGTGAATAAACATCTCCTTAAAGAAAAATACACAAATGTCCACTAAATATACAAAATATGCTCAACATCATTAGTCATTAAGGATACACAAATAAAAACCACTATGATTTATGAGTACGATAGCTAGAATCAAA
>CAUYRH010144821.1:0-11625 GCA_963574655.1 Perodicticus potto
GTAGTCCCAGCTACTTGGGAGGCGGAGGCAGGAGACTCGCTTGAGCCCAGGAATTGGAGGTTGCTGTGAGCTGTGATGCCACGGCACTCTGCCCAGGGTGACAGCTTGAGGCTCTGTCTCAAAAAAAAAAAAAAAAAAATACAGTTCCTCATGTTGTGGGGACCCCCAACCATAAAATTATAAACCTTCCTAATGCCCCGACCCTTTAAAACAGTTTCTCATGTTGCTCCTAGCAATAAAAATAATTTTATGGTTGGAGGGTCACCACAACATGAGGAACTATAAATTAAAGGGTCACGGCATTGGGAAGGTTGAGAACCACTGCTTTAGACTGTTAAGAATACAAGAGATATAGGAAAAGACTAAGAAACTGTTGCAGATTAAAGAACAGATGAGAGAAATTACAAGTAAAAGCAACGTGTGTTTGCAGGTAAGATCCTAGACTAGAAAGGAGAAAGAGCTATTAAGACAGATAGAATTTTTTTTTTTTTTTTTAGAGACAGAGTCACTATGTAGAGTGCCATGGAGTCACAGCTCACTCACCACAACCTCCAGCTCTTGGGCTTAGGTGATTCTCTTGCCTCAGCCTCCCAAGTAGCTGGGACTACAGGCGCCCACCACCATGCCCGGCTATTTTTTCAGTTGTTGTTGCAGTTTGGCCAGGGCCAGGTTCAAATCTGCTGCCCTCGGTATATGGAGCCAGCGCCCTACTCACTGGGCCACAGGCGCTGCCCGACAGACAGAAAATTTTGAATTGGATGGTAGTGTTTTATCAGTGTTTATTTCCTCACTGGAAGGAGTGTATGGTAGTACAGGAAAGTACTAAAGTACTCCTGTCAAGGATGGGGGCTATAATGGGTCTACCCATGTCTCTCTAAAGAAAGAGAAAGCTGGGTACAGTGGCTCACGCCTGTAATCCTAGCACTCTGAGAGGCTGAGGTGGGTGGATGGCTTGTGCTCAGGAGTTTGAGCCCAGCATGAGCAAGACCAAAACCGTGTCTCTACTAAAAACAGAAAAACTAGCCGAGTGTTGTGGTAGGTGCCTATAGTCCCAACTACTTGAAAGGCTGAGGCAAGAGGATCACTTGAGACCAAGAGTTTAAGGATGCTGTGAACCATGATGCCACGGCACTCTACCCAGGGCTAACAGATTAAGACTCTGAGACACACACACACACGTACAAAAATAAATAAATAAATAAAGAGAAACAGGACAAATGCAGTAAAATTTAACAAGTGAGGAATCTGGGTAAGTCCTTTGTACTATTCCTAAAGCTTTTCTATACTTTTGAAACTATTTAGAATAAAATATATATGTGTATATATTTTATATGTGTACACATATGCATACATGGGGGTGGGTATGTATATCCATAATTCAACCACTTCTCATTACCCCCACTGCTACCATTGTAACTCATGAAGATTGCTACAGTAACTTCCAAATAGCCTTCTTGCTTCTCGCCTTGCTCATGTTTCAGTCAGAGCAGCTAGTGAAACTAAAAAAACAAAGAATATTACAGTGAATCAGGAGCCTCAGTGAGAGAAGAGAAATACAAGTATAGAATGCAAGAAGGTAAAAAAGAACTCTATAATGCTGGCTTTAAACTGTAGGTATTAATAAGAATGCATGATTTTAGCTGTAATGCCTGAACGAGCTTCAGCATTAAATGCCAGAGTGAGCTTCAGCCATCAATCATTCCGTCTGCAGTGCAACCTCTGCATCATCAATTGGGGCTCTGGGTGGCAGCAACATATAACATAGACTGGAAATTTGTTAATAGAGTATATCTTAAATGTGCACAGCACACACAGCGCACACAGATGCTATCTCTGTGAGGTGACAGATACATGATTGTAATTAGCTTGACTGTGGAAATCATTACACACCGTATACTTATATCAAAATACCACTTTGTACATCTTAAATTTATACAATTTTTGCTTGTCAACCATAACTCAATGAATCTGGGAGGGGAAAAATACAGGTATTGTTATTTTTCATTATTTTATTTTACTTTGCTTTATTGCTTTAAAAAAATTAAAAACTTGGGCAGCACCTGTGGCTCAGTGGGTAGGGTGCCGGCCCCATATACTGATGGTGGTGGGTTCAAACCTGGCCCTAGCAAAACTGCAACAAAAAAATAGCCAGGCATTCTGGGGGGGACGCTTGTAGTCCCAGCTACTCAGGAGGCTGAAGCAAGAGAATCGCCTAAGCCCAGGAGTTAGAGTTTTCTATGAGCTGTGACATCACAGCACTCTACCACTCTACTGAGAGTGATCACGTGAGACTCTGTCTCTAAAAAAAAAAAATTAATTAAAGACTTGGGGTAATTCTTCCTTGAGCAAGTCTATTTTTATCATTTTCCCCAAAGTATGTGCTCACTTTGTATTTCTGTCACATTTTGGTAATTCTCAAAATATTAAACTTTTTCTTATTATATGTCTTATGGTGATCCGACCTGTGATCGATGATTTTTGAAATTTCTATTATAATTTTTTAGTAGTGCTACGAACCATGCTCCTGTCGGATGGGAAACTTAGAGACATGTTGTGTGTGTACTGACTGTCCCACCTACTGGACACTTCCCCATCTCTATCCCTTGCCTTGGGTTTTCCTAATCCCTGAGGCATAATAATATTGAAATCAGGCTGATGACTATTTTAAAGTTTTGTCATTAAATCTAATGTCTGGTTACTCTTAGGTGTATTTTCCATTGCCTGCTGTATTTCCGATACATAGGTCTTTCCTTCCTGTTTCTTTGCATGTCTTACAATATTTTGTTGGAAACTAGACATTCCAGTTAATTTATTTTTTCTATTCTAAGTACTGCCTCCCCACCCTAGAACTTCTTATTGTTATTTAATGACTGTTTGTTTAGTAACTAGATGGATTATTTTGTTGGGGTCTGTTTCCCCTCACCTATCCTTAAAGCTGTGATAATACCTTAAGGACTGCAGTCTATGGTGAATAAGTGGTTTTAGCAGAGTTCTCTTTGTTTCTTACTCTGAGCACATTGAGCATTAAGAGCTATTAATTGCTAGATGATTACTGTAATGACATTCTATGAGACAAATTGCTCTACAGACCAATACTATCAAATTTGAGTTTGTTTAAAAAGGTAGTTATTTAAATCAGTTGTTTAGATTTGTTCTTATCTCAGGAAGAATTTTTTTCAGGTATCTTTCCACCCCTTTCCCTAGAAAACAACCTCATCCATAGTTTAATCTATATCTCCAATAAATCTACTAGTATTCTCCCCAATTACTTTTGACCACAAACTTCAATGTTTTTTAGAGTTCCCTTAGGGTTAAACTTCTCTACCCTCTGTTGCAAATGAAGCCAATTCTTTTGTAAAAAGATTAGGAGGCTATGTTTTAAGACCTACTTTGACCCTCAGACAGAATCCTTGAGCTTTTGGTATGCTTCTGTCTGTGTGGCACTCCTGCCTTAGAAGCTAAACTATAAGTAGAAGGGGGAGGCAATAGTCTCAGCTAATCTTAGTTTGTCTGGCCTGGCATGGAATCATGGTCTTATAAAATGAGACGAATACCTCAGTTTTCCCAAAGGTGCTGTTCCCTAAATTGAATCTCCCTTCCACCAGAGGGGTCAAGAAGGTAGGAGCCGGCTCTCTTGACTGAACTCTCCAAGAACTTAACTTTAGTAATCGGTAGTTGTCGGCAGGGTAAGAAGTGCTGAATCCCTCCCATCCCAGTAAGACAGGCCTCCAGGATTGAAATTGAGTAGAGAGAGCCCTTGGGTTCTGGGATGCACAAGTCAGAATCAAGTTTCGCTTTTCTTTTTTTCTTTTCTTTTTTCTTTTTTTCTTGCTAAGCTAGGAGGAGAGGAGGAGGGAATGATCTGGGTTCAAATATCACATATTCCCACTATTCTTACTGAATTTTGATAGACTTTCTTGGATAGCTATTTCTTCTTTGTTGTATGCCTTAGGACCATTTCTGCAAACATTAAATGTGTGTGTGTGTGTGTGTGTGTGTGTGTGTGTGTGTGTTTGTAATTTTCACCAATTTCAACTGCTATGGGGAGCAGTTCTAATTTCTCATATTGGCATCCTGAAAGACAATCTTCCTCTTATCTAACTGATACATTTGTATGTAAGTTCAACTTTGACCTTAAGAAAGACAGTGATCTCTGATCCTCGCCGCTGTGGGCAGTAGGACCCAGGACCCTGTTCCATTGCCGGTGCTGGTCTAGTGTCCTGGAATTACCTCACACAATGATTCCCCTTTGCTGGTCTCATCTTGTGTCTGCTTTGTTGAGTTCCATGATCTAGACTCAGCAGTTGTGGCACAGCATCTGACAAACACTGTATCAATTGACAGAGCTTTGACAGTCATACCATGACAAAAGGAATTATTCCTGATGAGACTGAGGCATTGTCTCAGCTAATGCAGTTGCAGGCCTCCTGCCCACTCCTAACCCACTTACTCAGATTGGTGCTGTTCCCTTGGTTGATTTGGGGGCTCTTGATCTTGATCCTGCCTTTGCTGCACTTGGGCTTCCAGGACCAAATTTGAATTCTCAGTCTCTTGCTGCAGATCAGTTCCTGAAGCTTATGAGTACTGTTGATCCCAAGTTGAATCATATAGTTGCTGGTCTTGTTTCACCAAGTCTGAAATCAGATACCTCCAGTAAATAGATAAAGGAAGCTGTGAAAAGAGTACAAAACTCACAGTCCCTCATTTCTGCTGCTATTAGAACCAGATAAGAAAAGAGAAAAAAGAAGGCATTCAAGATCAAGATTACGTTCTAGGAGGTGGAAGACTCCCTCATCTTCTAGACACAGGTGGTCAAGAAGCAGATTGAGGAGGCAATCACATTCTAAGTCACGGAGTAGGCGACAATCCAAAAGTTCAAGACAGAGAATATCAATTTCCAGAGAGAGAGGTAGAAGGTCAAGGAGCACATCAGAAACAGGAGACAAAAAAACAAAAAGGAAGGCAAGGAAAAGACACATTCTAAAACACCAAAACACTAAAAAACCAACGAGTTACTGCACAGCCTGATGTTCTAGAAGTGCAAGCAGAGAAAGGCCTCTGTCTCCTAAAAGAAAATTGTCTCCTTTACCATCCCCTAGGAGTCATAAAAAGGATAAGAAGAAAGATAAAGACAAAGAAATAAGTAAAGCTGAAAGAGAACGATCTACAAGCCAGAAGAAGACAAGAAATCGGACCAGGAGAGAAAATCAGAGAATGATTAGGATGTAGAAGTTACACGGGATTATGATGAAGAGAAACAAGGATATAACAGTGGGAAAGAAAAAAAAGAACAGAAGAAACCAATAGAAGTTGGTTTCCCTAAAGCAAAGGGAATGGGTAGTCCACTTAGAGAATCCAAAGTGAATGGGGATGACCACCATGAAGAATCTTGGACATGAGTGACCGAGCACTGCCTCTGTGGGAATCACCTGTGTACACACATCAGTGTCATGCCTTTGTGTGATTTATTATGCTGTACCTGTTCATCTCAAACCTAGATGTACACAGCTATAAGCTATAAATGGTTATAAAACTCCTGGTATTGACTTTAGTGATTTACATCAAAAAGCTTTTAGGAAATGGTACAGGAGTAACCAGTTGTCACAGTGAGAGCTGATTGAGTAACCAAGCAGTTTTATTAACTCCAGTGCTGCTTCATCATAAAAGTGAAAAGCTGTATGCATCTGCATACAGCAGGCATGGGTTGTTTATGTCGTATGATCTCCTTCATCAAGTAAGTTCACTTATAGTGTTTATAGCATTTGATTCATTGCCATAATAGAGTCATGTAGGGAATACACTGATTGCATGTTATGGTGGCAAGAATATCCTAAATGTCATTAAAATCCTCCAACATGGAAAAAAAAAAAAGACAGTGATCTCTGTTATGCAATTTAGATTAGCATTAATTTTCCCATTCTTTTGTTCCTTTTGTTATTATGCTTCAGGTCTGTCTTATATATGCTGCAGATATACTAGAATCTCTGCAAGTTGACCACTCAAGGGACTGTAACAAACTGGCCAACATATGGAGGTGGCCAACATAAAGAACTGGCCTACTCGACTAACAGTACATACATGGTGCATGTCTGGTCTATGAAAATTAAGTCAACATAAAGAAGTGGTCATTGTATGCCTTTAGATTTTTTTCTGGATTTTAACATATAATCTTTTATCTTAAAATATTCTTTCAATTTTCAATGCCTGGCGTCACACCTAGCATTCACAAGCTATTTGTGGAAGAAAGGTTGTTTTCTTTTCTGAGGCCTGGACAGGAGGGGTTCCCCTAGGTCTCCTGGGAATGTCTCAGGAATTGCTAAAATCACAAATTCCTGTATGGTTCCAATTTTAGTAGCTGAGCTGCTAAAGTGAGCACAAAATCGCATATTCCTATGGGAAGCTGCCTAGAGATCACAGGCTGACTGAAGTATAATTGTCATACAACAAATGTCCCCTATTTAAAGTACATAATTTGATAAGTTTTTTCTCTCTCACACACACAAACACACACCAGGAAATAATCACCACAATCAAGACAGTTAAAATATATATTGGCCCCCAAATTTCCCTGGTGCCCTCATGTTTGTTTTCATTTCTTTCCCAAATCAACCATAACATGACCATGTCAGTTGATGTGGTGCGTTCTTCATTCATTTTGCAAAGAATATGATAGGTCCTGCCTTAAATTACTCCTTCAGATATATATTTTAGATTTTAGTTTTATTTACCACGGCACTGTGTATATCTAATTCAGCCCAATTACAGAAAGGGCCAGGAACAGATCAGGCCCTTCAGTATCTCACAATATAATTGTTTTATCCTCTTAGCCAGGAGGACTGACTTTTCTTAAAGACTCAGGGTTTATTTCCTAATGACCTTGCCTGGTAGTGGGTAAAATACATAATGGAGTTATTCAAATCATCCATTTCTCTAGGAAAATTGAATCTCATGTATGTGATCTTGCCATTTGCAGAACTGCAAACTTGTGTTTCTCCTGACTTTTCTGTATTTTAATTCTTTCCTTTTGTATTCATCTGAGTTATTCTTTAAAAGAGAATATTTTAATGAGACTGAAAAGGGGAAAAGAAAAGTCTCGTTAGGCACTGCCAGCTGTTTACTCTTCTTCTCTGAAAACTCCAAAATAAATATATTTTTAAAATCTTCCAGAACATATTAGTTGAGAAGGGTCATGGCTGACTAAGCTTCCCTATTTGTGATAACAGATGTTAATTTGTTTACCAAGAATAAAGAAAAAAAATGTAAGTGCATTTTTTTCATAGAGTGACTTAAATGGATGCTATAAGGATTTTTATTAATCCAAAAAGAGTTTGCATTTTATTATTATTAGAATATTTTATCTAATATATTTTATGCTCAAATATTATAAATTTATAGGACATTTCAAAAAGAAAGCAAAAGGAATAGGTAAAGTATCTCCACTGAACCTAACATTCTCTGTTTTATTTAATTAATTTAAAATCTATGTGGAGGGGGAAAGAGCTAGACTTGAATTGGGTCAATGCATAGACCCTGGAACAAGATTATCTTAGATACAATAACTACCCTGCCTGTTACAATCAGTGTGACCTTGAGCAAATCACCTAACATCTCTGAGAGATGATTCTTCTTCTTTAAAATGGAGATAACACCTACCTTACTGGGTCAATATAGAAACAAAGTGTGATATACATGTACAATACTTATAACATTTATGTTAATTCTTATTTTGAGTATGAAAATAATGTCCCTTGAAATGAATGTTGGCCTTGATGTCATGATTCAAAAAGAAAGCCAAAGCAGTCACAGATTTGAATTTGGAATTTAGGGTTTATATTATTATAAAATATTTTTATCAGTATAAGACAAAGTGATAGCCTTAAACATATTAGGATTATGTCAAAAATAGCTAACGACTGGGAGAGAACATCATTTGAGATGTCCAAGAACATCAAGTGAGAAAAAGAAAGCATATGTTGTTTCACCTCATTCTTTTGAATACTTGTAACTCAGGTACACTCTCAGACTTGTGGTCAGAAAACTTAGGTGGATCTGGATATATTTCCTCGCATATTTTAGCCCAGGGTATACATAGAAAGGGTCTTCTGCAATCACCTGCTGACTAATTAAAGTGATCATGTTTCTATGCTCCTTGATACTCAGTACCTGGAACCACAGGTGTCCCTGTATGAGTAGATAAAATAGACAAGAGGAGGGACCTTGATGGAGAATCTGGCCATCGCCATGGAAATATGCTTGAGCTTGCTGCTTCTTGTGAGGATCATACTCTGAAAAGGGTCCCTTAATTCCTGAGGGCAGGTGCATTTGGAATGCTCTAGTGGCCAAAAGAGCAAGTACTCACTTGTGTTCATTTTTCCTTTTCTTCCTTAGCTCACCGTTTAGTTACTTCTCCCAGACTCCTTTGCAGTCAGCTAAAGTCATGTGATGAGTTCTGGCCAATGACATGTGAGTAGAGGCTATGAGTGACACTTTTAGTCCTGACCCATAAACATCCTGCACTCCTGATACACATTTTTCCATCCATGGGACTTCAAAAACCTAGACAGTGAACACACTGGTACAGTAACTACCCTGCCTATTACTGTCAGTGTGTTGAGCAAATTACCTAACATCATGGGAAAAGCCTGGGTCCTTTAAGTAACAGATTAGTCATCTGATATATTTTAAATGTTACCCCACCTTATTAAGATTATTAGGAATATCTTACACAAGTCCACTTCTTGTCCACTTACAAAGACTTCTTGTGCACTCTTATTCTCCTCAGAAGCTCTATGCCTCTTTCAAGACTCTCCTCCCTTTGAAGATAATAATTAACATTTACTAAATATTTAATGTGTATCAGGTATTATCTAATCCTAGATACTATGTCATTTACCCTCCATGTCAACCTTACATGTACGGTATTATGCACCATTAAAGAAATGAAGCCTAAATAAGTTAAGTTACAGCTCATGAATAGACAATGGAGGCAGGACTTGAACTCAGAACATTCACAGCTAATGATTAAGCTATATGGCTTCCCAGTACACTTCAGGCATCCAATTTTCTTAGTTGTGCAGATCCTCTACAGAAGTTATTTTCTCCCATGATTTCTGAAAGCATTTATCAATAACATCTCCTCCCATTGTGCCCTTCAAAACATTCTATTCTAAATCTCATTTCTTCATTTATCATGGACATCAATTAATATATTAATTAACATTTCATTTTTATCTGTCACTATTAAATAGATTCTTATCAGCTATAATGGACATAATAAAAATGTACAGGATTTGGTACCTGACTTTAAGAGCAAATTTCAGTCTCCTCACCATCTGTCTGCTCCATCCTGATTTGGAAACTAAAAGAAAGTCCTGGGATGGCGTTTGGAGTGTCTGTGCTTCATTACTCTGGTTAATAATATAAATCTTATCCAAAATTCATAGATAAAAAAGTCCAAATGAAGTGTGAAAGGGAAACATTGGCAGCAAGCAGGGTCAAGGGAGCACATGATGAAATAAATGGGGATTAGAAAGCAAGAGATGGGGCTAAGAGTGTGGTGGCTCACACCTATAACTCTACCACTTTAAGAGGCATGGTGAGAGGCTTGCTTGAGGCCAGGAGTTTGAGACCAACCTGAGCAAGAATGAGACCCCATATCTAGAAAATTAGCCAGATGTGATGGCTCACATCTGTAACTTTGCATACTCAGGAGACCAAGTGCAGGAGGATCTCTTGAGCCTAGGGGTCTGAGATCACAGTGAGTAATGATGATGCCACCACACTACATCCTGGGCAATAGAGCAAGATCCTGTCTTTAAAAAAAGAAGAACAAGAAAGGAAAAAAGGGGGAGGGGCAAGATGACTGACTGGAAGCAGCTTCCAACAGAGGCTCCTGTCCAAAAGGAAAGATAACCTTCAGAAACTACCCAATTGAGCTAAAGACTGGGAGCCCAGCTGAGAGAGAAGTGATAACTGCAGGTCACCTCTGAGGCAAGCTGCAAGTTCAAGAAACCAAGCTTCAGGCAGAAAAACTGAACTAAAGTTTTCCACCATTCTGAACTTCCAGAACACCCTTCCCCCCCTTACCTGATGTACCAGAAGCCTGACCTCTGCTGAAACTGAGGGAGGAGGACTTGAGCAGCACCCACCCATCCTATCTACTGGACCAGGCAGCCCGCCAGGTAAAAGACTCTGGGGCCCCATGCCCCAGACTCTGGGCTCCAACCCCACACCAGCCACCAGGCCAGAAACTCCGCAGGGACCCCTGCGTGCCCTGTTTGACACTCCACCTGTCCTTAGCCAGCTTCCAGAAATGGCCAGGAACTCCACCGGGACTCCTGTGTGGACCCAATTGGCACCACGCTGGGCCTTGGCCCTCTGCCAGCAGAAGCCAGGAAGTCCGCTGGGACTTCCACACTCCGATTTGTGCCCTGCCCAACCAGATCCGTGCCACAGGCCCACAGCCCACAATGGCCAGGAACTCCACTCCACCGGGACACCTGCACCCTGATTGGCACCAAGTAAGGCCTTGGCCCGCCGCTAGCAGTGGCCAGGAACTCCACCAGGACTCCAATGCAGCCTAATTGGCACCCTGCTGGACCTTGGCCTGTTGCCAACAGCGGCCAGTAAGTCTGCCAAGCCTCCCATGCAGTGCTGATCTGTGCCCCCCCAGCATCGGCCTGCCACCCTCCAGGACCCCGCCTGGCTCCAATCCATGCCCCAGGCCCGCCGCCCTTCCTCTGGAGCCCTCCTCCCAGTCAGAGATGGCTGGAGGCATGGGCTCCCTTCACAAAGGCCACCGGGTGCCCCATCCCACACCCTGATGCTTGATCTGGGCATGCCACACTCCAGAACTGCTCCCGCAGCCAGAACTCCCTGGGTGGGGCAGTCCCAGAAGAACTACACAGGGTCACTCCCTACAAACATACAGCAACAACAGAGTGATCCTGCCGGGTCTGATCTGGGAGAGACACCTTCCCAACTCTGAGGACAGTTATAGGCAGCAGCAAAAAATAATCATAAGGCAGAATCAACAGAAAAACTCTGGCAATATAAATGATCAAAGTAGATCAACACCCCCAAGGAACGACAAGGTAGATACAGCACAAGATCTCTTGCATAAGCAAATGGCTGAGATCTAAGAAATCGAATTCAGAGGCTGGATAGCAAATAAGATCAGCAGAATGAAGAAAAGATAGAATTAGAATTTCAGGAAGTATCCAAAAGATGACCCAAAAAATGTCTCAAGAATTGAATGAATTCAAGGACAAAATGACCAAAGATTTTGAAACATTGAGACAAGAAGTTGTAGCCCTCAAAGATCTGAGAAATACAGTAGAAATTCTGTAACAGAATGGAGCAAGCAGAAGAAAGGATTTCTGACATGGAAGACAAAGCTTTCGAATGCTCCCAAACTTCCAAAGAGGAAGAGAAATGGAAGGCAAAAACGGATCATTCTCTCAGACAGCTTGGGGATAACTCAAAGAAAACCAATATTCGCCTTATAGGGATACCTGAAAATGATGAAGTGGAGTCTCAAGGCACAGAGTCTCTTCTTTATGAGATTATGCAAGACAACTTTCCAGACATGCCAAGAGGTTCTGAAATTCAGATAGCAGACAGTTT
>CAUYRH010144823.1:0-10741 GCA_963574655.1 Perodicticus potto
GCCAGTTCACCCAGCACCATTTGTTAAATAGGGAATCTTTTCCCCACTGAATATTTTTAATTGGCTTGTCAAAGATCAAATAGCAGTAAGTAGCTGGGTTCATCTCTTGGTTCTCTATTCTGTTCCATACATCTATCTCTCTGTTTTTGTGCCAGTACCATGCTGTTTTGATCACTATCAATTTGTAGTACAGTCTCGGGTCTGGTAGTGTGATACCTCCTGCTCTGTTTTTATTTCTGAGTAATGTCTTGGCTATTCGAGGTTTTTTCTGATTCCATATAAAATGAAGTATTTTTTGTCGAGGTCTTTAAAATATGACAATGGAGCTTTAATAGGAATTGCATTAAAATTGTATAATGCTTTCGGTAGTATGGCCCTTTTTTCAATGTTGATTCTTCCCAGGCATGAGCATTGTATATTTTTCCATTTGTTGACATGTTCAGTTGTTTCTTTTCTTAGAGTTTCATTGTTCTCTTCATAAAGATCTTTCATATCCTTTATTAGATAAACTCCCAAATATTTCATCTTCTTTGGTACTACTGTGAAAGGGATAGAGTCCTTGACTGTTTTTTCAGCTTGCCTGTTATTGGTATATAAAAAGGCTACAGATTTATGGGTGTTAATTTTGTAGCCTGAGATGCTGCTGTATTCCTTGATCACTTCTGAAAGTTTTGTAGTAGAGTCCCTGGTGTTTTCCGAATATACAATCGTATATCTGCGAAGAGTGAAAGTTTAATCTCTTCTGATCCTATGTGGATACCCTTGATCGCCTTTTCTTCCCCAATTGCAATGGCTAAAACTTCCATTACAATGTTGAATAGCAATGGAGACAGTGGGCAACCTTGCCTGGTTCGTGATCTAGTTGGAAATGCTTTCAATTTAACTCCATTCCATACAATATTGGCTGTGGGTTTGCTGTAGATGGCCTCTATTAGTTTAAGAAATGTCCCTTGTATACTAATTTTCTTGAATGTTCTGATCATGAAGGGATGCTGGATATTATCAAAAGCTTTTTCTGCATCAATTGAGAGAACGTTATGGTCTTTGTTTTTTAATTTGTTTATGCGATGAATTATATTTATAGATTTATGTATATTGAACTAGCCTTGATACCCTGGGTTAAATCAACTTCGTCACGGTGTATAATTTGTTTGATGTGTTGCTGGATTCTGTTTGTTAGGATCTTGTTGAATATTTTTGCATCAATATTCATTAGTGATATTGGTCTATAATTTTCTTTTCTTGTTGGGCCTTTTCCTGGTTTGGGGATCAAGGTGATGTTTGCTTCATAGAATGTGTTGGGTAGTATTCCTTCTTTTTCTATTTTTTGGAAAAGGTTGAGTAACATAGGTACTAGTTCCTCTTTAAAGGTTTGGTGGAATTCTGACGTGAAGTCATCTGGTCCTGGGCTTTTCTTTTTAGGGAGATTTTGTATAGTTGTTGCTATTTCAGAACTTGATATAGGCCTGTTCAACATTTCCACTTGATTTCTGGCTAAGTCTTGGAAGGTGGTGTGCTGCCAAGGATTGGTCAATTTCATTCAGATTTTCATATTTCTGAGAATAGAATTTCTTGTAATATTCATTAAGGATTTTTTGAATTTCTGAGGAGTCTGTTGTTATTTTGTCTTTACCATTTCTGATTGATGAAATTAGAGATTTTACTCTTTTTTTCCTGCTTAGATTAGCCAATAGGTTTATCTATTTTATTGACCTTTTCAAAAAACGAACTTTTTGGTTTATTGATCTGTTGTATAATCCTATTGTTTTTAATTTCATTTAATTCTGCTCGAATTTTGGTTATTTCTTTTCTTCTGCTGGGTTTGGGTTTGGAATGTTCTTCCTTTTCCAAATGCTTGAGATGTCCCATTAAGTTGTGAACTTCCTCTCTTTCCGGAAAACATGTAATTTTTTTAAAAACCTTGTAATTCTTTTGTTGTTTTGGGAGATTAAATAAGACAGCTGATAGAAGAGAAGATCACTTAAAATATTAGACTTAGCTCTACTTTTTAAAAAACTACACTCACATAGAGAGGTAAATTTTGTTTTATTATTTGTTATTCCTTTTTAAGTCAGAACTGGGCTTTAGTATAATATTACCCTAGGAGGATAAGAGAGAAATATATATATACGTTTTGTAGAGACAGTCTCAACTTTATCGCCTTTGGTAGAGTGCCGTGACTTCACATGCTCACAACAACCTCCAACTCTTGGGCTTAGACGATTCGCTTGCCTCAGCCTCCCGAGTAGCTGGGACCACAGGCACCCACTACAGCGCCCGGCTATTTTTTTTGTTGCAGTTCGGCCGGGACTTGGTTCGAACCTGCCACCCTCGGTATGTGGGGCCAGTGCCTTACTGAGAGCTACAGGCGCCACCCTAAGAGAGAAATATTTGAATGTACAAACTGAACTTTTGTTTTTCAAAATGGCTAAGGAATCTTGGAGCAGGATTGAAATTTTACAAGTTATTATGATTATTATTTTTTTTTTTTTTGAGCCGGAGTCTCACCTTGTCACCCTGGGTAAGTGCTGTGGCATCATAGCTTACAGCAACCTCAAACTCTTGGGCTCATGCTATCCTCTGGCCTCAGCCTCCGAAGTGGCTGGGACTATAGGTGCCTGACACAATGACTGGCTAGTTTCTCTTTTTCTTTTTTGAATTTTATTGCATTTTATTATTTTTTTTTAATTTCTGATTAATCTGAGGATACTAAGAATTAGGTTACAATGTTTGCATTTGTTAGGTAGAGTCCCTGTGTAGTTGTGTCTGGCCTTTAGGAAGTGTGCCATATACCCCTACATTGTGCCCATTAAGGGGGAACGCACCCATCTCCTTCCCTGTTTCCCCTCTCCACATCTTGAATTGTACTGAATTTTTCTTTTGTATGGGCATATTAGATTGTCTACTGGCTTCATATTAGTATTGAGTACATTGGATACTTGCTTTACCATCCTTGTGATACTTTACTAAGAAGAATGTGTTTCAACTCCATCCAGCTTAAAACAAAAGATATAAGGTCTTCATTTTTTGTGGCTGAATAGTATTCTACGGTATACATACACCACAGCTTGTTAATCCTTTCTTGGGTTGATGGGCATATACATATACATCTTGGTGATTGTTAATTGGGCTATGATAAACAATCTAGTGCAAATGTCCTTATGATAAAATATTCTTTTCTTCTGGGTAGATACCTAGTAATGGGATTACAGGATCAAATGGAAGGTCTAATTTGAGTTCTTTGAGGATCCTCCATAATTCTTTCCAAAGGGGCTATCAGTTTGCTGTCCCACCAACAGTGCAAGAGTATTCCTTTCTCTCCACATCTATGCCAGATCTGCAGCTTTGGGACTTTGTGATGTGAGCTGTTCTCACTGGGGTTAGGTAACATCTCAGGTGGTTTTGATTTGCATTTCTCTGATGATTAGGAATGATGAGCACTTTTTCATATGTTTGTTAGCCATTTGTCTGTCTTCCTCAAGAAGATTCTGTTTGTATCTCTTGCCCAGTGATAGATGGGATTGTTTGGTCTTTCTTGGTTGATTCATTTGAGTTCTCCATGAATCCTACTTATCAAGCCTTTGTCAGAATCATAACATGCAAATATTTTTTCCCATTCTGAAGGTTTTTTATTTGCTTTAATTGTTGTGTCTTTTTAGGTGTGGAGAAGCTTGTCAGTTTGATTAAGTTCAATTTGTTTATTTTTGTTGTTGTTGCAATTGCCACTGAAGTCTTCATCATAAAATCTTTCCCTAAGCTGACATCTATAAAAATAGTTCTTCTATTTTTAGTAGAGATGGGGTATCCCTTTTGCTCAGGCTGGTCTCGAACTCCTGAGCTCAGGCAATCCACTCTCCTCAGCCTCCCAGAGTCCTAGGATTACAGGTGTGAGCTACCAGGCCTGGATGTTATTGGAGTTTTTTTATTGTTATCTCCTTGATGATTTTTATGAGACTAAAAACAGATTTTTAATCTTATATAGTGGCTTCATTTTTAACAAAATGTAACAAACAACATCAAGAAAAAGTATATATATCCTCTAGGGAGTAAAGGAAAATTATTTGAAACAATGTTCCTTAATTGGGTTTGTCTGATTTTTTTCCTCATGACAGTTTAACACACAACTCTGATAAGGTGACCTTGTTATGGTGATGGAACACTTTTCTTTCTTTTTTTTTTTTGAGATAAGAGTCTTGCTCTGTTGCCCAGGCTAGAATGCTCTGGCATCAGCGTAGCTCACAGCAACCTCAAACTCCTGGGTTCAAGTGATCCTCCTGCCTTAGCCTTCTGAGTCCTTGGGACTACAGGTGCCCACCATAACACCCAGCTCATTTTTTCTATTTTTAGTAGAGACAGGGTCTCACTTTTTCTCAGGCTGGTCTTGAACTTCTGAGCTCAAAGGATCCTCTTGCGTCAGTGTCTCAGAATGCTAGGATTACAGGCATAAGCCAGTGGGCCCACCTGACAGAACACTTTTGAATTTGTGCATATTTGGCATAAATACTACAGAAATCATATCATGTTCTTCCTAGTGCACCACATCAACATTGGTAACATCAGCGACTTCAAAATGGTCCACTGAATAGATACATCACAATTTCCTTGACTAGTTCCCTATGGCTACATATTCAGGTTATCTGTAGTTTTCTCTTATTACAAATAATGTCCTAATGTATAGACTCACTAGAAATATGTTTTCATATTTTATGTAATTCCCTCAGGATAAATTTTCATCAATAGAATTAAATGGTTTATAGGACACTAACATACTTTTGACTCTTTATATATATTGGAATTCATAGTGCTCTCCAAAAGTGTGATATCAACATAATGTGTCACTGCAACCTTACCAGCTTTGGGTATTAAAAGGAATTAAAAGAATATATTGTTAATGATTCTTATCAGTAGTTCCAACATTTATTTATTCATGGTCTTTATCTTGTTTTACTACTTATTATTTTGGAAATGTGTTTAAATCTGTAAGAGAGTTGAAAAAGTACAACAAACACTTGTAAATCCTTCACCTAGATTCTCTACTTGTTAATCTTTGAGTCAGTAAGATTCGATAAGCATATTTGTGAAGTTACAACGTGTGTAGTAGCCAAAAGGGCCTGTCCCTCAGAATTAGGAAAATAATTAATAGGACATCATAGGTGCAAAACCGATGGGCAGCCAACAAGGCTACTGTTTAATTTGTACTATTCCCCTCAAAATTATTGATGGATACAAAGAGGCTGAAGGCAGTTTTACCAATGAAACATCACAATCTCCTGTCCAATTCCTGGACCTGAGCCAATTTTAGATCCCAAATCCATTAATTGAAGAGGTTGGGTGCCAGGAGAAGGGATCTGTGGCCAAAAATGGGTATAATGATTCCCTAGTCCTTACCCCAAATGGATCAATCATCATTTATTTGTGTAATTGTACACTTTGGCAGTGGTCCCCAACCTCTTTGGCACCTAGAACCAGTCTCAGGGAAGATAGTTTTTCCACCATTAGGGGCTGGGGGTGGAGAAGATGGGACAGGAGGTGAAGCTTAGGTGGTGATGCTATGTAGCCTGTTTCCTAACAGGTCATAGACCAGCACCAGTACATGTCCTGGCGTTTGGGGCACCACAGCACTTTGGAAAGGAGAATACCCAAACACTTCTAATATTGTTGGACCCAGGTTTGACTTGATATTGATAACCAGAGTCCTGAAGCATTATCCTAGCTCCCCTGTTGGAGTAAGAACATATAGCGTTTAGATAATAAGTGGGATTCTGGCCAGAGTCTGGCTCACAGTGAGTCTACTATATCTACAAACCTCACCCCCCCACACCAACTATGCATGCAACTTGAATAGACATACTTGGTAGGTAGACCCTTGGCCCATGGGAGAAGAGCTGTGATAGTGGGAAATGTCAAATAAAAGCCTCTGAAACTTTTCCTCCCCCCACTCTAATTAACCAAAAGCAATATACTTCTCAGAAAGTACCACTCTTGATTGATTTTTTTTTTTTTTTCTTGAGGCAGAGCCTCAAGCTGTCACCCTGGATAGAGTGCTGTGGCATCACAGCTCACAGCAACCTCTAATTCCTGGGCTCAAGCGAGTCTCCTGCCTCTGCCTCCCAAGTAGCTGGGACTACAGGCATCCACCACAACGCCTGGCCATTTTTTGGTTGCAGCCATCATTGTTGTTTGGCGGGCCTGAGCTGGATTCGAACCCGCCAGCTCAGGTGTACGTGGCTGGCACCTTAGCTCGTTGAGCCACAGGCACAGAGCCTAGTACCACTCTTAAAGCTCAAAATAATGCAGCTCAAAATAATAAGCTCCAAAAACAATGGCCTCCATTGTCCATCTGTCTCATGCAAAAACTAAATAGATCTCCCCAAATGACAATAGATTACTAAACTCAACAGAAGCCCCAATTGCTGGTGCTATAGCAAACATACTATCTTTTCTATAGCTGATTAACATGACCTCAGTATGTGGTATATATCCATTAATTTGACAAAATGTCTTTTCCAACCTTACCTAAAGTGAGGATTAGAGAGACTTTGCATTTACTTGGATGCAACGGTATATATATATATATATATATATACACACATATATGTATTTTTTATTAAATCATAGGTGTGTACATTAATGCAGTCATGGGGTACAATGATTGCTGCTGGTTTTATATACCATTTGAAATATTTTCATCAAACTGGTTGACATAGTCTTCACTGCATTTTTTTAGTTATTGTGTTAAGATATTTATATTCTACACTTAGTAAATTTAACATGTCCCTTGTAAAATGCACCGTAGGTATGGTCCCACCATTACTCTCCCTCCACCCATCCTCCCCCCTCCCCAACAGTATATATTTATAATTTTGCCCCAAGCCTAGGTCATAATATGGTATGTTATTTGCTTCTGTCATAATATAGTCTGAAGAGGTTTTGATTACAGGTAGTCCTGAGTTACAAATGTCTGACCGACACAAAACTCACAAATAGAGGCTATTACAGGTAATAGGTAAATGTACCTGTTCCAACTTACATACAAATTCAGTTTAAGAGCAAACCTAGAGAACCTATCTTGTTTGTAATCTGGGGACTGTCTGTATTTAGACATCCTGCAGAACATTATGTTCACTCACCATATTAGTAACATCATGCTTATCAAACTGGGTGAGCAAAAATAGCCTAGCACATTGGAGACCTTGGTAAGACCCATGTGCATCATAGCATGGTAGATAAACCCTGCTAAAATTCAGGAGCCTGCCATGTGAATATAATTTTAGCATTCCAGTGGGCAGGGGCATGCCAGGATACCACATCCAAAGTAAAGGATCGATTATTGTATCTCATATCTCCCACAGTGAAAAAGGAATCACAACACCAGATTTGCCTCTTCAGGTTATGGGAGAAGCACCATCTATATCTGGGATCAGGTGATAATGAAGCCTACTAACTTTAAGTAAGGCTCAGAGAAGAAAGGGCTTTGATGTAGAACCACACTGTGGTGCAAAAGCCTTGCCTCTTGGGCTGTATGGGGCTTCTGTATACCTAGAAGATATATGGTGTTAGAGGTGTCAATGTGGAATTTTGGCAAATCCCTGTGGGATAATCACAATGCAGGACTTGAGTTCTGGAGCAAGACCATGCTATCTGCAAAGAGAACTTTACTCCTTTTAAAAACCAGTTTCTGTCATGTATCTGCCCATAGGGGACCAAGTGCGATATGACCACAACTACCTTTGATGAGGTGGGTTCTATCAGACCCATAGTACCAAATCATAAGATCAGCAGGCCAAGCAACAATTCATTAAGAGATGAAAGTGATACATCTGGAATTAGCATAAATAGGGCCTGAATACATAAGCAGGCTGCCTCAGGACTTCTTCAGGCCTGTGGAGAGTCCTTCATGGTCAGCTGATGGAGGAGGGAAAATCTAGCTTGAATTATGGACAGGTCAACTCATTGTATGTACACAAAATAAAAATAGATGGAAGTGCCACTCCAGATCCATGTGAGTATGGCCTTGACGAACACTGGTGAGTGAAATTCCTCCCAGTGAGTATACTGGGTACCTGGCTCTCCACTTTGTGTGGAAAAGTAAGTGGCCCAAGTTTAGAACATAAAAACTTGAGGGTGGTGATGACTGGCTTGGACAGTTGGACAGGAACCTGAAAGAAGAAATATCAGAATATTGGAGTTAAGTAGATATGGGAAGAGCATATAGATGAATGTATGAAGATCTTTGATGAAGTAGGAAGATCTTTGGTGAATAATAAAGAGCTTCGTGTCACATGTTAATGTCTATCAGAGAGTATTCACCATGAAAGAGACATGAAACCAACGAGAATACAAAATGACTTGGCCACTTGATGTCAGCCAGACTCTGTCATCACTCACCTCAGTTCTTACACAGTGGGTGGATGAACATAATGCCCATGGTGCCAGGAGATGAAGGCTGTGCATGGGCCCAAAACCATGAACTTGACTTAGCAAGGCTGGTCCAACTGCTGCCACTGGGAAACTCCAACTTTGCAGATGGAATAAATTAATCCTGTTAGAAGTAACAGATTTGATAAGCAGGAGGCAGGACTGTTGTTAAGCAGTAGGGGAAGGAGGACATGTTGGGTGCCTGGGAGATTGAGTTGGGTGCCTCTTGGTACTTGCTTGCCCAATTTTTGATAGCAAATGAACAAGCACAGAAACTGGCCTAAGAAGGACATGACGCACAGGAGATAAGACACCTAGGATAAGGCTCTGGGTCAAATTGTGGGGCAAGGACAGAGACCAGACAGTGTGCTCTCTGAGCGTGAGGTGAATCCTGAGTGGATAGTGGAGGAAGGAGATGATAAGGATTGGTTGCAGTGCTGAGGTCAGCTGCTATGGTATAATTGCAATTCCCTCTGCCCTCCCCTACTCCCAGAGATCTCCTAAGAAGGTCTATTAAAATCCTGGGGAGCTGTTCTAGAATGCATGTAAAGAGGTGGGTCTGAGAAGCACTGGGAATAAACTATGTGAACACTCCAGTAAGCTATCAAGATTACCCTTCAATGAACAAGATGTCTGACTCTGTGTCAGAGTCTACTTTCCAGGGAACTCAACCAGCAGCAATCATTATACCTATATAATATTTAAAAATTTCAAAGGTTGTAAATTTGATATGTAGGTGTGGAAAAACATCTATATTTAGTACATTTTTAAATAAATATTTTGGGCTGGGCACAGCAGCACACACTTAAAATTCTGGTATTTTGGCAGAAGATAGTGGAAGAATTGCTTGAGTCCAGGAGTTAGAAACCAGCCTGAGCAACATAGTGAGACCTCATCTCTACAAAACATTTTATTTATTTATTTATTTATTTAACCTTTTTTTTTTAATTAGCTGGTTATGGTGGCCTGCACCTATTGTCCAGATAGAGGCTGAGACAGAAGGATCACTTGAGCCCAGGAGTTTAAGGTTACAGTGAGCTATGATGACTTCAGATAATAAGGCAAGATCCTCTCTCCAATAAGTAAATAAATAAAGGAATAAGTTTTCAAAGATGTATTTGAATTGACCCAGAGAAGTTTATGATTAAATTGCAATTTCCATAAATTGGGCAAATATATAATGGCATAATTTATAATCAAACTCTGAGTACCTATGTTAAGCTAAATATGAGAATCAAAGAATGAAAGATTTTAAGTGGCAACATGACGTATCTGATAACTAAAACTGTGATTTCCATACTTTTTTCTAAATTATTATGTGAAGAATTCCTATGTCCTGACCTAAAGATTCATTTTTGCTATTTAGGATAATGCAATTTGAGTATGTGGCTGAATGTTATTATATTTGAATGTATACCTTACTCATTTATTTTATTTTTCTAAATAAAATATTTTTAGGGATAGAGTCTTGCTATGTTGCCCAGGCTAGTTTTGAAGTCCTAACCTCAAGAAATCCTCTTGCCTTAGCCTCCTGAAGAGGTGGCATTACAGGCATGAGCCACCACATCTGGTTATAATGTATTTAATTCTATATTTAGAAATGCTAAAATCCTGGAATTATCCTTTATATGTTATTTATAATATCCCTGCTATTTTGTTTGGATTAAGAACAAGTAAAATGTTAGTATTCAGACTCACTGACCCAATTGTCTCCCATCCCCATCATCAAATTATAGTTTCTGCCTATTAGGGCAAGACATTCCCACTAAAGTGACATTAATATCCATCTAAAAATAATTTCTGAAATTCACCAGCTTAAGATAAAGTTGGACCTTTATTTATCCAGCCTCCTCCAATGTTAACCAGATGTTTTATTTTTAAAACAAAGCATATAAAATATTAGGCTGGTAATGGTGGCTCACACCTATAATCCCAGCACTTTGGGATGTGAAGGCAGGAGGATGGCTTGAGGCCAAGTGTTTGAAGCCAGCCTGGGCAACACAGCAATACCCCATCTCTTTAAAAATAAAAAAATGAGTGGATGTGGTGGTATGCACCTGTAGTGCCAGCTCTTCAGGAGGCTGAGGTGGGAAGTGGGAGGATCACTGGGCCCAGAATGTTAAGGCTGCATTGAGCTATCAATTATCACACCACTGTACTCCAGCCTGGGAGACAGAGCAAGACATTAACTTTCTTTCTCTCTCTCTCTCCTTTTTTTTTTTTTTTTTTTTTTTTTTTTTTTGTTTTTTTGACAGAGTCTAGCTATGTCACCCTGGGGGGGGTGCCGGAGGGTCATCATAGCTCAAGTAAAAAAGGCTTACAA
>CAUYRH010144829.1:0-37553 GCA_963574655.1 Perodicticus potto
AGAATATAAAGGTCTTAACACAATAACTAAGAAAATGCCATGAAGGCTATGTTAAACAGTTTGATGAAAATATTTCAGATTGTATATGAAACCAGCACATTGTACCCCATGATTGCATTAATGTACACAGCTATGATTTAATTTAAAAAAATCCTTAATGCTGTCATTTGTATGGGAGAATGAGTATTCTTACTGATGAAAGGGTAATTAATACAACCATTAATGAAACTGTTCAGTTGCATTCTTGTGGTCTTAAAATACCCATAATCAATAAGTAGTTAATTTTCCCGATCCTTTGGAAATAATTGAACTGCCGGGTAAGAATTACCCATGATGACAATAATTACCGTATGAAAACAGCAGAAAGCTACAACGAACTTGAATTGGTAACAATAAGGAGAGGTTAATTTATTTATGTATCAACACATGGAAATATTACATGATATAATATAAAACTTCAAAGTCAAAAAGCAGATTTTACAATAATAAAATAGCATGCATTTGTTCTAGGAAATACAGAAAAAGTATAAGACAAAATTCTATAGTTCTAACACCCAGAGATAAAAACAACATTCTAGTGGGTTTTAGAGTTTTAAAAAATGTTGGCATTTGTTACATTATTTTCCTCACAAACTCAAAATTGCTTTCATATGTGAGTTCCGACAATTAAGTGCAAGAACTCATACTAGGAAAAGTGCTACATTCTTCATTGCTGAATATCACTACAGTCACCTTCAAAGTACCCCCCTTGGTCATCTGGTGAGTGCACATCTCATATCTGTAACATATTTTTACTCTACTTTTTCACCGGCTGTTACTTGGTAAGGCTTTTCTTATCTGTGTTCATCGATGGCTAGTGGCTATAGTGGCTTAAAAACAATGCATGCCTATTTCTTTGGAGCACACAGTTCTAGTTCTGGTTGGCAGAAGATAACTACTTACTATTAGCACTGAGATACGTTGTTTCAAGCGTTGCTGATCCACTTGCTAAACCTGGAGTGTTTACCTTTAACAACTGAACACTCTGGCCTGGAAATGACACATCATTTATGCTCACCATCAGACAACCCCACAGCCCCACCCAATCAGCAGGTGTCCAGACAGCCCAAGCAGCCCACATGGCCGGAAAGTGGGAAGTCAGTGGAATTTGGCAAAGGGCAGCAGTGCCTGGCACGCCAGCTCTACAAAGTACATTGCCCCGAAACAATATTTGATCCCAGGAATGTGCCTTAATTTATTCAACCATCCACTATCTTCCCGTTTGGAGACATTTTATATTTCCATTTTTTTTCGGTACTATAAAATAAACCTGCAACGTTTTATAGATTAATCTTTTATTCCACCTCTGATTATTCCCTTTGAATACGTGTCTTGAAAAGAAGCCATTAGATCAAAGCGTGAAAACATTGCAATACTCTTAAAATATTTTTTGCAGAGTATTTGCACAAATAAACACTATTAGTAGCAGTAACATCTACCTTTCAAAGTTCAACTTCACCAGTGCTACATACTGGCATTTACATAGTATCCCACTGTTGTTTTAATTACTAAGACAGTTAAAACAATGAATTAAAATGCGTATTATGGGGCGGCGCCTGTGGCTCAAAGGAGTACAGCACTGGCCCCATATGCTGTAGGTGGCGGGTTCAAACCCAGCCCAGGCCAAAAACTGCAAAAAAAAAAAAAAATGCGTATTATGCGATAAAACAGGACTGGGTAAAAGATCAGCTGTACAAAACAGCAACACAAGTGGTGCAAAGTCCCCTGAGCACTGCCCAGCAGTTGACTGTGCTGTGATTACTGATCGTTTCTGTTTTATCTATGTTTTCATATTTTCTAATTTTACTCCAATTATCAAAATGAAATATTTATTAAGTTTATGATGAAGTGGCGTTTCAGATCAGTGAGAAACAGAATCATTCAATAAATGGTACTGAGAAAACTAGGAAAAAATATCTGTAAACATGGTGATGCTAAAATAAATTAGAATACATGCATACTATGGAATATTAGCTAATAATTAAAAATAGTGAGTTATGGCTATATGTAAAAATACGGAGAAATATCTAAAAGATATAATTAAATGGAAAAATGTTGCAAAGACGTCCCATTTGGTTCCCATTTTTGTTCCCATTTTTAGGGCAGCAGAGCACAGAGGTTAGGAAAGCGTGCTCTGGGTCCAGACTGCCCAGTGTCCTGAGCTCAGTGAGCCTCTCACTGCCACAGGAAAGTCACAGAATCTCCCTGGGTTCAATTTTCTTATTGGTAAGATAGGTATGATGATGGGATCTACAGCATCATCAAATGAGTTAACCACGTTGAGTGCTTAGAAAACACTCAAGAATAAATATTACAAGTGTTAGCTCTCTATTCAGTTAAAAATAAAACATACAAACCAAGATAAAATGACTTATCTTTGAAACATACCAACCAAGATAAAACGATTTTAAAATATATATATTTTTATAAATAGAAAGAAGGAAGTATGAGAGACCATTCATAAACTGTGAGCTTTGGTAACCTTAGAGCAAGAAAGTGAGAACAGGAGACATTCAGGGGATGTTGGTTTTGACTTTGTGTGAATTACTAGAAATGCTGCCAATAAGGGTCATTCTCTGTATTGTTTATGTAATTAAAGATGCAACTGATAGTTCAAAAATAAAAAAAAAAACTTAAATCTATATAATTGGCCTCTTCATGTATAGTTATTACTTCTTTTAATTGAATAATTATGCACATGTTAGGGGTTGACTTTTAGTTTTAGTTTTAGGGGTTTTTTTTTGTTTTTTTTTTTTGAGACAGAGTCTCAAGAGGGCCGCGGAGTCACAGCTTGCAGCAACCTCTAACTCTCGAGCTTAAGCGATGCTCTTGCCTCAGCCTCCCAGGTAGCTGGAACTACAGGAAACCATCACAACCCCTGGCTATTTTTTGGTTGTAGTTGTCATTGTTGTTTGGCAGGCCCGGGCTGGGTTAGAACCTGTCAGCTCTTTGGCAGCACCTGTGGCTCAAAGGAGTAGGGCGCCAGCCCCATATACCAGAGGTGGCGAGGTTAAACCTAGCCCTGGACAAAAACTGCAAAAAAAAAAAAAACCCGCCAGCTCTGGTGTATGTGGCTGGCGCCCTAGCCGCTGAGCTACAGGCACTGAGCCAGGGTTGACTTTTACTTTATTTCACGGCCTATGCTAGCCTAACATATAGTTGACTTAGGATCAGTTTTCTTTCACTCATTCAGTAACTTTTTAGTAAACAACTACTGTGTTCCAGGCACTCAGATAGTGGAATTTAAAAGTTAAAGGGGAGCCTGTGGTCCCAGCTACTCAGGATGCTCAGGCAAGAGAATCGCCTAAGCCCAGGAGTTGGAGGTTACTGTGAGCTGTGTGACGCCACGGCACTCTACCGAGGGTGATAAAGTGAGACTCTGTCTCTAAAAAAAAAAAAAATTTTAAAAGTTAAAGGGGAGAACAGAAATAACCAATAACTTGGCAGTGTTAATGCAAGAGAAGAAATGTACAGGGGTCACTTGGGGAATGCAGAGGGAGGTGAATTCTGCCAAGGAGACTGCAGTCCAAGAAAACAGGGGTTCTAGGGCTCTTGATAACCATCCTGCCCCAGCACCAGACACTCTGTAAATGGTAAGGTGGCCAGAGGGGGATCCTGAGGAGGAATGGAGGTGAGTGCAGGCAGGAAGGGGCTTGAATGCAGAATGGCTGGGAGGCACATGCGGAGATATTGGGGACAGATGGGGCCTTGACAAAGTGACATCCCCTCAAATTTCCCACCCTCAAGGGGTTGAGATACATCTTTATCCATACAAGTAACATACATAGAAAAATGAAATTCACCACAGCAGTCCAAAAAGTACACACTTAAAAGGAAGTCCCTCATATTTATTTTCATGTAAAACAATGCTGTAAATAAGGCTATACTCTTAAAAGTACAGTCTGAATGCTTAACCAAAATTGAAGTTTTAAGGCAAGAGAAAAGTCTTTGAGGTTGGCTTTTCTCATCTCACTGGCTTTCACGTGACTCTCAGTATCTTCCGAGCCAGCAAGGAGGTGGCAGCAGCTACGGTCTAAAATGGAAATGGCCTCTCCAGCCGGCAGCTTCTCCAGAAGTGCTACATGAAAAAATGCGTGCACATAATTTTCTTTCAGTCGTTTAAGAGGGGCTAACAGCTAAGTAGACCACAGCTGTTAAGAAAACACTCACTTGGTTTGCTTAGTTTTTTTTCTAGATATCAATTAAAATTAGTTATTATCCTCTTCCCAGGATAAATGCACACAGGTTTAGTGTCAAACGAAGCAGAATACTGTGATCTCTGCAGCACCTAGGAAATTGCAAGTGTCCTGCTAACTGGACAGAAGCAGACAGTTTTTGAGTTGATTAAGCCTTAGGAATAGCCATTAGAGCAGTTGAAATGTAATTTCAAATCATAGTAGAACAATATTTTGAGTTTATAAAACATGGCATCTTGTGACTTTTGTTACCAAAATGCTGATTTGATCAAAACAACCCTTCATTGTATCTGAATTTTGCATTCTGAATTTACAGAACAGCAGTCTACGTTTCCAATTTTTAAGATAAAATGAAAGAAGAGTTGTGAAAGTTTATGAAATGAAACTCCACTTTCATCTTTAGAATTGAAACTAATGATATGTTTAGTTTTAATATTTAAATGTCATCAACCAAGTGAATCCAGTGATAATGTTATGATAATTAAACATGTTAATTAAAAACAAAATACATAATTTCTTATTTTTAAATATGTTAAAATTCAAGGGATTTACTTTGTTACTATAGGTCTAAAATTTCTTTCTACAAAAAAAGAGATGGAATTATTGCTATTTCCTTTTAGGTAAAGTCATTTAATAGTCAAAACTGTATTAAACGCTTTAGCATTAATTAAGCAATGTTACATGATAATCCATTTATCTCCTAAAAAGGCAAAATGATTTGTAAAGTAGAAACTCATTCATTTAAGCAGAAACACATTTCTCACAAAAATACACGCCCGTCCCCAAGTTAAGGTATTTCCTTTGAAACTCCCCAACTGCTGATTTTCAATCAATCATTCTATTAAAATAAATTTGTCGATTGAAATGAAAACAACCACCAATGCCTTTATGCGATCTTACTTATTTGGATAATAGGGAACATATTACAAATACCTTAGAAAAGTGCTTTCTGATTTAAAAAAGGAAAGGAAAGTCGAATAGCACACATTCAGAAGGCACAAAATGACTCTGGAATATTGAGGCTTAAAAACCCTCCCCAAATTTTACTTTCACTAACTTAGAAAGATAAAAAAAGTGCGCCATGCTTTACCGACTCCGGGCGTCCCAGGGCAGACCTCACCCCGAGACAGGGACGCATATGGACGCCATTCGTAACCGGGAGAGAACGCGCGGGCCGGTCTAACCCGTGGTGTCTGCCTATCCATCTGTTTTCACATTAGCTGCAAATTATAGAATCCTCCAGACCCGAATGACCATAAATCAGTACTATGAGCATGTACACTTTTCCCATCTGTCATAAAACAATGAATTAAATTCATGCCTGTCAAAATAGGCTGCAGCAAAACGGCCTCCTTCTGCAGCCCAAGGCACGCAAAGCTTCGCCTCACCTCGGTAATTTATGACCTCCGCGGGGCTTCGGGGTGATTAGGCCTTGGCCCACCAACACGCAGAAAAACAGTAGGAACTCCAATAACTCCAAATGGAAATCTTGGGTCAAATTTATCAAACAAATCAGAGAGAAATCTATTTCTGTTTGGAAAAGGAGGAGATATATTGCGTGTCTAGTGTTCATGCTCAGCTTTGGAACTTTTGGCTATTCGGTATTTGTGAGTTTTGGAATTTCTTGCTTAAATAGTATCACCGAAGGACATGTAATGTATCAGACAGCAGCCATTTTTAGCCAAATAAAATATACAACTGCAGGCAAAGAGGTTTTTCAATGTTAACATCAACATATTTGTGCAAATGATGTAACTGAAAATTTTCTAGGTAGACCTAAAAAAAAGCATAGCTTTAATACTGGAAAAATACACCAGGAGGAAAGGAAATATGTTGGCAATAAGAACCAAAGGAGGTAATAAAAAGGAGGGGTAGACAGAGTGATAAGGTGTATGGATCGGATTCCCTGCCAATGGCTGTATAGCAACCCTACTCACAGGTAAGTTCTCTTTAAAACTTCCCTTCCATAAAACTGCCTCACAGTCAAATACTGTGTGGCATTTGAAAGCAAAGAGAGAGAAAAAAAACAAAAAAAAAAAAAACGAATAGCGAAAGGCAGGCAAAACACTGATGTTCTCCATACAAAAAGTACTAGTCACAGTCAGATCTAAACGGGAGGGTCCGCGCTCTGGTCTGGAGGACTTGGCTGGACCTGTTCCCCTCGTTAGCCACAGTTTGCTCAAACTGGTGTTTATCACGGAGGCCCGCGGGCATTTGTTCAATCAGAAAGTCGTATTTCACCAAACACCCCTGCTGTATTAGAAATATTCAGGCGGGGCAGGGCGAGAAAATGAGAAGATGATGTGGCAACACCGCGCGTCACAGATCTGGCTCGTATCCAGCCGTGAATTATTGTGTCTTTAAGAGAAATATCACTTCCAGGAGCCTAGAACCCGAGGCCAACAACAGCTCCCAGGTAGTCTGCCAAATGTCGTTCCTGGCAGGAGTAATGGAGCTCAGGCTTCTCCGCGGACACGCAGGCTGCGTCCCCCGGGGGTTCCCCGCAGTGGGGCGCGAGCCGGGCGCGCAGGTACCTGCGCGCTCAGGGCGCGTTCCGGGCTGCGCGGGAATGTGGCAAAGTGCAGCAGGCGCAGCTTGAGTTTGCAAAGCTGCAATTTACCTAAAAAGACAACCGAAGTTAAAAATATTTGTTGCAGTACTGTTAAGAAAGGGTGCATCTTAGAAGGGTGCAGGTGAAACTTACTGAATGCAGAATATAAAGGTCTTAACACAGTAACTGAGAAAATGCCATGAATGCTATGTTAACCAGTTTGATGAAAATACTTCAGATTGTATATGAAATCAGCACATTGTATCCCATGATTGCATTAATGTACACAGCTATGATTTAATAAAAAAAAAATAATAAAAGAAAAAAAAAGAGTGAATGTAACGTGCTTGGCAGAGTTACAAATGGTAGTTTTCCAATAAATAAAAGCTGTTTGCCTTTCAGCCTTTTCTCCCTTTCTAGTCTTTCTTGCTTTTTTCTTTCTTTCCTTCTTTGGCTTTTTCTTTCCTTTTATTCTTTCTCATTTTTTTTTCTTTATTTTTCTTCTTTCTCTTGATTCTTTTTTATTGTTTATTTTCGTTTTTCTTCTACAGGAGGATCCCATTCATTCCTGCAAGTGGAAATTCAGTTGCATAAAATCACTGGGACTTGACCCTGTGTCGAGAATGGTTGTAGAGTACAAAGAATTATGAAAGACTGAAATATTAAGGAACACGTCACACGCTTAATTATTAACTAATGATAGTTGCGATTATTGCTGACAGTGAGATCTTCCAGTTGCCATGTGTATGAGAACCCTGAGGAAAATCACAAATTGGTTTTCCATACTAGTAATCAAATAGCTCCACCTCAAACCAAACCAAACAATCAAGATTGTTTTCTTCTATGATACATCATAGACGTTATCATTATAACCACCGGCTTATTACTTCAGACCCAATAAAGTGACCCCCTGTTTGCTTCATTGCAGTCTTGTATTATTTTTTAATGGGAAAACTGTAGTAGCTCCTATTACATGAAACTCACCACCAATAACTGCAGGCTGATGTTATTGGAGGGAGAATATATTAAATAAGAACATATGTTTGAAACAGAAGGAAACATGCCAGCATCTCTGCTCTCCCCCTGCTTGCTTCCCAAAGCACAGGTTAGAGAAGCCGCTTACAATTGATTAAACCTGTTCCTTTGCCTTCTGGATCTACTGCCAACAGCACTCATCAAAATCAAGTGGTGAAATTAAAAAAAATCTGAAACTTCTGAAGGTAAAGTTTCAGATGGAAATTGTTTAAGGAGAGTTACTGAAAAAAAAATCAGTGAATAGAGAAAAATCATTTCATTCTGTTTACTTTGATACTATTTTATACAATTCTAACAATGGACACACACATACCCCCACACACCACAGTCAAGAATCAGGTCACAGCTATGGTATACGAGCAAATACGCAGGCTTAAAGAATATGAGGGAAGTTTACTCGTGTACCTACACAAAAATTATTTGATTTGCCATAAGCCTATTTTAATTTTAACCCCTGCCTTTGTGTGCATGTGTTTCTAAAACGTAATTTTTATCAAATTTAACAAAAATTGTTATTTTCATTTTTACATGCCGTTTGTTCCCCATTTGTGTTTGGTTTACTTTAACATGACATTTGAAAATCTAGTTGAATTCCCAGGAGATTCTGGAAACCCTGATGGGAAAGGAAGAGAGCTCTGTTTATTATTTCATTCTCGATGGAGATCAGTGAACACACACAATCGAAAGTTTCCTACACCCCTCTCCCCCTCTGGGAGAGGAATGACCCTGGACCCCCAAGTTCTCTTTCTGAAAGAGGCTTGTTCAAAACAACACTAAAATCTTTCTAACACAAATAACTCCCCCTGTACCCCTAAACGTGTTCCTGCACCCCACTGTAGGAGGTATGGGAGACTGTTGGCTGCAGAGTTCTGAGCAGAATTCTCGCAGAAGGCCCCTTCACCCCGACACCCAAAAAGGGCATAGGACCCAGAAGCAGAAGAGACACAAAGATCTTCCCTGGGCTCAGCCACACTTCTCTTTAGGTTCTGCTGAAAATGTCCAAGATGACTTCAACATGTCTGCAGTTACGGAATGACGAGGCCCTAACGGTGTAGTGAGCCGTAACTGGAAATTATTTATTTTTCTCTTTCCGTATCCATGATATTTTAAATACGGGGCTTGGCCATTAAGTTGTAGCAAGTCGGGGAGGCACAATGCAGCAGCCTGAAGCAGGAAAGCTGTGTGAACACCTCGGACGTGGGGAGGACGAGGACGGGGTGTGGGAATGGCAAATTGAGGAGGGACCTGGGCATGTGACCCTGCCAGGCCTGGAGCACAGAGCCGGATGGAGACCCAGGAAGCACAACAAGAGGGAGAAGTGACCTCTCATCTAGTGCTTAGATACACAGACTATTGTATTAATAGATTATTATAATTAATAATATATATCATTACATATTATTTACTAGTGTATCTACACAGAAATTATTTGATTTTAACATACTATTATAATAGGACAAAATAATCCACGCATACATGTACAGAGAACTCAGCCATCCTCCGGGCAAACATTTTCTTGACTTTGTGTGTTGCTTATAGCTACAGTTATGCGATTTTGGGGGCGTGATATTTTTCCTTTTTGAGCCTATTCTAAATTCTCAGGTGAAGGTGTATGAAAACGACCAATGGAGAGGTCGAGACAAAGCATTATTCCCTCCTGAGCTCAACTGCTCAAGGAGGAGATATAAATAGCTGATTCAGACATTTACTTCTGGAATTAACTGAGCTATACTAATAAAAATGTATAGTTATTATAAGTGGACTAGAAACACCAGACATTTCTACAGTCACATAGTAATAAAGGAAAATGAACACAAACCTTCCCCAGAAACTCACAAAGAACTTGTCACGTTTGATCTTCATAACAACTGTGAGGTAGAAATTCCTCACAGCTGAAGCTGGTTTTGTAGATGCCGAAACAGGCTTACCAAACTGATTTGTCCACTATCCTAAGTCACATGCTGTCTTTTATACCGTACTGCAAAATAGGAGGTGGAACCGCTGGAAAATATTGTTTCTGTTTCTCCGGCAGTTTGGCAGTCTGATGTAGGCTATTTTTTCCACTCTATTATAGTCCTTCTGCTATTTTCTCTGTGCCCACGGGTATTTCTTCTTCGAATTTTCATGCCAAAAATCTCTGATGCTACTGGCCCCTTTTATAAGCCTATGATTTTTGCCCTAGCCTCTGCGATTACAAAGAATTCCGTCCACCAAAGTGGAGCTTCCCAACATGTGTGCGATGTGAGTGAATTGTATTTCTAAGCCCTCAGCTTGGGAGATGGCTAGTTGCATGTGACCCAGAGGCAGCCTGGTCAGAGGTCTGGGACAGTTGTCCAGGGGAAACAGAGGATTGATCTTCCCTGCTGTCCCCACACAATGAGTGGCATCTTTCTGGGAGCCAAGCCTAAGGTTACATATCTGCCATCTCCTCATGCAGGCAGGGCTGTGCCCAGCAAGCAGGACTCTGGGCTGCTGTGGGAGAGGCTATGTTAGGGGTGCCGAGGAGGTCTGGGAGCTGGGAGTGGGGAGGCTGGAGGACATCATGTGTAGTATCACTTAGAGGTGACAACTTGAAACTGCTCCCTCCTCCGGCACATCATAAAGTGATGTCTTGGTAGTTAAATTATCTTTTTCATCCAAACTAGCTGTGGGATGCTTGCTCTAACTAGGAACGTGCATCGTGTAAAATGAAGCTGTGGCTTTTTTTCAAAGTCCTTGGTAGACATGTGAAAATCTTAGACTGGAGATCTGTGCTCATAAGAAATTATAACATTCCATTAAAAACAAGCAAGAGCTTTTGAATCTTGAATATTTCAATGCTGTGCATTTGTGAATGGATGACCAGTGACTATTTTTCTAATCCACTTGAGCAAACAAACTTTTTCATATACAATGAGTATAAAACACTAAAATTATTGAAGGGCTGATTAAATTCAAAGGCAGCACTTTCACCAGCCTCATGAGAGCTGGCAGATTTGCTGGGAGTTATATTAGAATATAATAGAACATTCTAGGTCAAGAAAAGAAGCTAGATTTTAAAAAGAAAACTTTTCACATGAACAGTTCTGATAATGACCTAAAGATACAACAGGAGAAACAGAGTTGTATCTCCAAGACTCCAGTACTTATTATGACTTCTTTTCCGATTCTAAAGAAATATTAACATTTGTACCTGATTTTACACTTGCAATTTTTTATTCTCTTACTTAAAGTTTCCCCTCTTATTCAGACTGCGCGAGATTCCATGAAACCTGGTCTGCCCCTCGAGAGGAAGTCCTTGAAAGCACAGCAAGTATTAAACCCAGGGGGGTTCACGGTACACGGGCAAGTTCAAGTTTCTATTAAAAAGGAGGAGGAAAAGAGAAAAACTTGAAACATATTTTATATAGAAGACTTATGCAATTCCTGCATTTAATATTTTTCTAACAGAATCATATATTATTGTTCTTATCATAATTACACAATATGAAGAAGGTGTCATGGAAATCTCACCAAGTGCTACATGAATGTCACTAAACCTTCTGGATGCTGCACTATACATACAATCCTTCTCAGTGTGTGCCGATGCGAAACAGGAGCCTCTCTGCCTCCCCTACGCGACATATAATCACAGCCCCCACTGCCCGGTGCTACGGCCACCCCAAGGCCCCCACCCCGGGTCCCGCGGGTGGACCTCAGAAGTGGAAGCAGGGCGCCCTGGCTTGCAGACGGACGGCTGGACTGAGACGGCAGGGGAGGTCACACGCCCAGCCTTGTGGCTTACATTAGCCTGGTGACGTTGCTCCTCAAAGCTGTCTGCGCTCTTACTGTCTAAGTGCCAGCTACTTTTCCTTAGAATAAATGAGGGCTTGTTTTTCTGGGACTTCATCCAGTTGTTAAACTAGTAAGTTAATCTTTATGATGTTACATCAGGAAGTTAATGACTTTAATCATTACCATTAAGATGTTAACATCTCCGTAGTGTTAAATCATTAAGTGAATTTTTATCTACACAAACAACTCAGACTGACAGTTTCACAGACTGTTAATCTGGAAGTTTCTCTTTTTTTAATTTTTTTGTTGGGGTTGTTACTTGTTTATGTGTATGAAGAGTACTGTTCAGTTAGGACATGGAAGGCCCCTCGCTCGGGCTTGTCTGATGTTTCCTGGGGAGGAGGTGCAGTGTCTGTGTCTGGGACAGGAGCACCAAAGAAAATACACGATTCTCCTCTGGACGTCTCATCAGAGCTCGGGGTTCCATCTGCCCCATTAGTGGTGATAACTGGGATCACTCGGTTCAGGTGACGTCCACTAAATAGAATAAGAGCAGTAGATCGCAATTACATAATTGTGTATTAATGTGAATAACTGTGCATTAATATACTGCCTCGCTTTGCATCGAGATGATCTAGGGAATCCTTATTTTTAGAAAAAATGCACTGGAGGAGGGGAAGGGAAAATGATGAAGGAAATAATTTAAAATGCTAGAAGTTGCATGCAAGTTGTTTGTACTATTTTTGCAACTTTTCTTCAGTCTGAGATTATTTCAACATAAGTCAAACAGAATACAAAAAGCAATGCAGAAGCAGTTGGTGGGTGCCAGTGTCACACCGGAAGGGCTGTTTGCATTTCTATCTGCTGGTGTTCAGGTCCTAGTCCATAATCTAAGAGATTTTCTCTCAGACCCTTGTTTTATTACCCAAGGAGGCATCCACCAGCCTGTAGAATGATTTTTACAATGAAGTTTCTGTATGAAAACTGAAGGATGAAAAATCACAATTGCCTCCTCAGTCTATTGCTGAACATCTGGCTTTGAATCAACTTTCAACTTTGCAAAGATTAACTAAAATATGTCTAAAAATCATGTGCCAAAATATACAACAGAACAGGACTGGTATAAAAACACAAAACGGACACTATTCACTCTTCGATTCTCACCTGGCTGCCTTTTACTTTGCAGAGGAAGCTGTTTTCCAAATTTTGAAGGGAAAAACTACAGATGACTAGGAGAGGATAAAATTCCAGAACATCCTGGGGGAATGTCAAAACCAGCAGTGATCCCTGAAGTAATTGACGTAGTTGTTCACTTTAACATATTAAGAATGGGAAAGCGTTGTTCAAATGTTTGTTGTTTTTAACATTTGGCACAGCCGAACTGGCTGAGGGAACATTTTTTTGAGAATCCCAAAGACCACAGTTTTGTTTTATTTTGTTATTTTAATCACAGTCCATAACTTTAGGCTTTTTACTGTCACAAAGTTTGGGTGATTTAGAAAGCCAGACAACAAATGCAGTTGCTGAATGGAATGTTTAGAGAATCTTATAGTGACCACTTTTTTTCAGAAATGAAATATACCGTGATTGGTGTCATTCGGTAAATATTGCATAAACCCGGCCCACCGGCCTCGGGATGTGATCAGGACAGCAGTCTGAAGTAACTAAAGGAGCAGTGAATTTGGAGTTGACTAGACTTGGGTGTGCCAACCACCTGTCACTTAGTAGCTCTGTGACTTTGGGTAAAAACTCACCAATAAATAGCATGGCAACTGTGTAAGGTTAGGCAGGTTATCTACTGCAACAAAAGCACCTGGCCAAGAAGGTGGGCTCACAAATGTAGCATGCACCCTGCTCACCTAGCTGTGACCGACAAGACTGTGACTTCCCAGAGAAAGGGACACTGTTTCCTAATCTGTCCTCTGAAAGGAGGCATGTCTCTGGGACCCCTCCACCCAAAGGGTGCCACTTGGTGGTCTACACAGGGGATACAGGTGGGCTGACAGCAGCCTGCCTTCCTTTACTTTTGCAGGCTCCAGTGCTTTCTTTTGAGGTGGAATTGAACTAGAAGGAGTTCAGAGACTCAGCCTCAGGAATGTTCATGGCAATGGTGATCAAGACAGGGAAATGTTGGAAAACTGCCTAAAAAGAGCCAATAAAAGGGAAAAGGCCAATTATATTCTCATGTATGAGAGCAAGAGAACCTTTAAAATCATGGTCCAAGGAATGTTTAATGACATAGGAAAATACCATAGGATGGTCAGTAATATTAGTAAAAGAAGCAGAAATATAGGTGATGTGAGTCACAGTATTGATAATTACCTCTAGATTACAGAAATATGTATAATTTATCTTTTCAGGTCATGGTTTATATTTTCCAGATTTTAAAATGATAATATTCATTTTATAAGACAAAAGTTGCAATGAAAAAATTCAAACAAAAATGTTCATGTTGCTTGGCCTATGCCTTTGACTGAGAACCATTTATCCTCAGGGAGAAATCAGAAACATAGCCAGGCATCAACTCAAAACTTACATAAAACCGAAAAATAGGCAACACTCTAGAAAGGGAAATGGCCAAGAAACTTGTAGTTCCCGGAGACACACCTGAGAGTGACATTTACATTGCTGTTTCCTTCATCTTATTTCACACTCACGGTGCCTCTGGAGAGCTCGTGTGCTCTGCCCCGGGAGCCAGAGAGGCCTCTTTGTCCAGGTCTCAGTGGTTAGTTGACTGGCACTGTAGTTTTATTTTTAGGTATATGTCCTGAGAATGAAATATGACAACTTAAAAATAATGAGAGAAAAACACAATACAAAAATGAGGAGGCTCTAATATCTCACTACGCAAATGCAGAAATATTTAGGTACAGAGCCAGTGTTTACAGACAAAATCTGGAAGGAAAACACAAAAACATTGCAATGGTTATCTCTGTGATGGAATCACGGGCAATATGAACTTTCTTCCTTGTAGTCTTTTCTGTATTATCAAACTGTTCTAGAATTAGCACATATTAGTTTAATTATGGAGATAGCCTGTTTTTAAAACAAAACACCATTTATGATTTGTCTTAGTGCCATTATTGTAATCTTTTCCCCAAATATCTTACTGGGTGACAGGGTATAAATTCTTTTTGATGATTATGTGCTATTCTTTGAGAAGTTAAGGAAACCTCTGGAATGTTGCCAAACCAGACTACAAGTTGTGTTTATTCCATGTAATTCTCCTCACTCAAACCTTTCCCCTCTGTCCCTATACCTCCTAATTATATCACACATCATCTGTTTTGTAGGCCAACACCCCAGAAAGATGAGCCCTTAGACAAGGGAAGTATTCCATGGATGCAGAACGAAGATCGGACTGCCTGGCTGCACTCAGAGTGGGGAATCCCCCCGAGAAGGTCACATGACCTGTGGAGGCGGCCTCAGCAGCCCAGGTCCCCGAGAGTGAACATATGGGGAGCTGGCTACCCTCAAACACACCCTGTAGGCCTGTGCTAGGAGCTCTAAGACTGGGGACAGGACAGAGGAAGGGTTCCCCCCAGATTAGTAGATTCTGGATGTCTTACCTAGCCTGGTGAGTAGGAGCTCAAGCTGTATTTAATTTGGTATATTTTTTTTAAAATAGAAAACTGTGGCATTTTTATACCTTGAGTGTAATGGGAAAATTTATGCCCATCTTAATAAATAAAAAGGCATTTAATAAAATAAGATGATTTCTAAGCCGTAATTAATAACCGTATTTCAAAAAAAAATCAGTCTCTGAAAACCTCGGTCAAAGGGTCAGGCTGAATCATTAGAACCAGGATGATGGCGGCTGAATGAGCGCTTTCCCCTCCCAAACCAGAGGTTTAGCGCAACTGCCTTCTCCCCGGGCTGGACTGTGCTACACAGAATGACCCTGGGAAAAGCCTCACTCCCTCCACCATTCAGTACAGGCTGATGTTTCAAGGGGTCAGGGTTTTCTTGCTGAAAATTCCATTAAAACTTCAAAGATCATGACCTCCCCAAGTCCACCCTCGTTTCCTTGTCCTTCAAAAGTTCAAGTCTCAAGTATATATTTCCAAACTTTTCCTGTCTACTGACCTTCAGACTTCTATGGATCCCACAGATTCTTAGCAAATCTCAAAGCAGAGGAAGGGGAGAGAAACATGCTTCAGCCGGGGGACTTTAGAAAAGCAACTGGTGCAGGTGGCATGTTACCCACCCCACCCCCAGGGCATCTAGGATGTCACCCTGGAATCAAACACACCAGTAAGCTCGGCTGTGCATGTGTGAACGTTCCTGGAGAGATAAGCCTGTTAAGAGCCTCATTTTAGTTCAGGTCATATTTTGCTATCAAAAAGCTATAAAGAAAAATTCTCATTTTTTTGACATTTACAGGTTCTTGAATTATGGATAAGTAATCATGGACATGAATGTAATCTGTTTGCTCATAATATCTGTCTGGTTGTCTAAGTGATATCTCATAATTAATAAATCTAAAACAATTCTCCTGAGCTTCATCCCTGAAACCCCTTTCCCTTTTAACTCATTGGTCACTTTGCCAGCCAGGTTGCCAAAGCCAGAGCCTTTCCTTCTCTCCTCCATTACGTCGACGTTACCGGCCGGTCCCACTAGTCCAGCTTCCAAGACATTCACTGCACTCCCTCTCCACTGCCACCCCATGGTTGTGCCACCATCCTTACCGATCAGGCTACAGGACCTTCCTAATCAGAACATCACCCATCATTGTTCCCCAGCACACCCCACCCACCTTAGGTCAGAGATGGAGGAATCCTTAAAAATCATAACTGTCTCATGTCACTGCCCAGCTGTCAGCCCTTCCCTGCTTCCCTTTGCTCACAAGCCGCACCCAAAGTCCCAGGCCCGGTCCCATCCAGCTGCACCTTGCTGCCTGCTCTCTGGCCCTCGCTGCACTCCAGCCACTCCACTCTCTTTCTCTTGCTCGTGCCTGCCATGCTCTGTCCCTCTGGGTGGCCCTTCCATGTCCTTCCAACCTCAGCTCCAAGGGTATCTCCTTCACAGTAATTCTTCTCTAGATTTGGTAACTGCCCCTCCGCCTCCATTGCTCTCCGTGACACCAAAGCCCCTGGCCTGCTAGGGCACCCACCCTGCCCCTTGCTGCTGATTCCAGCATACGTGGACTATCACTCTCCTCGCTTCATCGCAGTGTCCCTCCTGTGAGGGACTTATTCACCACTCACACTTGGCCAGGGCCCAAGTTTTATTGTGGTGGATGTACAATAAAACTCAAGAATGAATGAACAAATGGTGGGGAAATTAGAGCTGGTTCATGTAAAATATCTCACGTGGTGTTCTCACGTGCTCTAGCATAGAGCAAATGTTCATTAATTGGATATCAATATTATTATAGTACACAATCATTTTTATTGTAACCATTTTTCAATGTAACCATTGTCAGGAGGTAAGGAGCCCTGAGTTTGGGGTATGGAATACAACAGGGCTCCAACAGGTAGGAACGAGGGCGAGGCCTCTGATGTAGTCACCCACATTCAAGTTCCACATGGGCTGACCCAGAAGGTACTGGCCCTGCCTGCTGCTTGCCTTCAGGGCACAGCTCCTATCAGGGGTCCTGATCTATGGGTCCTGTGGCTTTCTCCAAGAACATGAGGGACTTTTAAGTGGGTAATTAAATCTTGAGATATTGGTCTTGGGCATTTCATTCAGCTCAGAAAATATTACATCCATTGATATTCACTATAGAGACCCAAGGAAGGGAATTCATTGCTGAATGATTAAGCTCCACATATGTTGCTGGTTAAAGTCAATACAGCCCGTGACATATCTCGATAGCACGTTTCCCAATTCTTTGGCTACTCAGCCCACATTTCTTTTTTGAATTCAGATTAGTTATCATCTCGACTACTATATGTTACCTATTCATCAATTCTTTTTAATTTGCTCCAGTAGAAAAGGCCAAAAATGTCTTGTGTGCCTAAAAAGATAACTGTTTATTTTACTTAAGGTAGAAGAGAATGATTTCATATTTTTTTATCTGAGATAAAATTAAATGGACCAAATGTGCTTACATAAACAAATTAAAAAAAAGAAACCTCTATTTACTTAAACAAGGAAAAGATACATTTCTAGAGCAGAACATTATTATAACAGTTAATTTAAAACATATACAAAAAGTACTTTCCTCTAATATAAAGGATACAGGCATTTTAAAAATGAAAGAACATGAAAGATATAGTTCTCACACCATTTGATGAAATGTTTGATGGACCAAAACCCCTCAGATTATTTGGATGTGATGTTTCTGGAGGCCACTCACCCTGACTTCTGCTTTTGTGGTTGCTTTAGGGTAAAGTATATTGTGAACATTGACCTGACGTGAATAGCCATAGCTGACCATCTGGCTCTATTTCAAAGTGACCTTCAAGACTGCTTCTAGGAATTAAAAAACAAACAAACAAACAAAAAAATACCTGCACACAAAGAAGTACATTTATTAATGCACTTGAGATTTGGGGAGGGGTGGTTGGGGTTAAATGTGTTACTTCAGAAAAAGCTTAAAAACATTCCTTTTATCAAAATTATATAAATGAAAGAAATAGTAAAGGCTTCAAACACATTATTCATCTTACAGGTGCTAAAGGTAGCCCCTTCGCTTTATTAAATGAATACAACTGATTCAGAACTTATAACAATTATGGCTTGACTGGGCTAGAGCCTCTTGTATTTTAATTTAAAAAAATGGTTTCAATAAAAAGGGTACTACAATTAAGGTTCCAAGTAATTTTCAAATACTCTTCATATATTTTTGTATTCTTTTCACCATGATCATCAATAATACCATGTCTGGGATGCCAGGGCCCACTATTCTTACAGAAGAGAAAACAGAAGTTCAGAGGGGTTAACTTGCCTGTATCAAATGCCTAGAGGAGAGGTGATTTTACTCCAGCCTGCCTACAATACATGTAGCTAATTTTCATGTATCAACTTGACTGGGCTAAGGGATGTCCAGATAGCTGGTGGTAGCATTATTTGAGGGTGTGTCTGTGAGGGTATTTCTGGCAGATATTTGCATTGACTCAGGAGATGAGTAAAGAATGTCTGCCTTCAGCAGTGTGGGTGGGCATTATCCATCCACTGAGGGCCAGAATCCAGTAAACGTGGAGGAAGGTGAATTACTTCTCTCTCTTTCTCTCTCTCCTTGAGCTGGGACATCCATCTTCCCCTGCCCTTGGACATCAGAACTCCTGGGTCTCAGGTCTTCAGATGTGGACTGAATTGTACCACTGGCTTTTCCAGCTCTCCAACTTGTAGACAGCATGTCATGGGACTTTTCAGCCTCACAATTGCGTTAGCCAATTCCTGGAATAAATTTCCTGTTACACATCTATGTATATCCTAATGGTTCTGTTTTCCTAGAGAATCCTGACTAATATGCTGCCCTACAGTGTTTTCAATAAAATTGTGTTATTAGTTAGAGAGTTTGATAAGATCGTTGCAAAATTTCAACCACTAGAATCCAGCCCCAAGTTTTAATTCCATTTCTAGCTATGTCCTTAACCTTCAACTGAATGGGTAGAACCATCCTCTTCGATAACACAGATGTTACCATTTAAAAGCCATGGTTCTCAGGAGCTGTGCCCTCACACATATGCCAGTAGCAGCACGTAGGCCACATCTCCAGCTTTCACGGCACTGTGACACTTTGCCAGTCTTCTAGCTTCCTGACACCACTTCTGACCCACAGAAATACAACCCAATGAAGCAAATCACCAGCATCCTCCATTCACTTCCTAGGTCCAAACAATCCTGTCTGGTACCCTACCACTGATCATTCAGTCTGGTCCACTTAATTTTAAAAACAGACAATGTGGGGAGGTGACACAATAGAGCTTTGGATCTGTTCCTGCTCCTTTCATAGACTGTGTGTGTGCATTTGTTGAAATGAAGGCAGTATCAGAAGGAAGAGATGATTGATCAGGTATCCATAAATCCCCACCACATCAGAAGCCAGCTGCACAGTGACACGTGGGCACCTCTACAGCACATCCCACTCATGGCTCAGCCAACGATGGGAAGATCATTGGGTCATCAGGCGCCCAAAATGCCTTCAAACTGAACAGCACTACCCCCGACTGGGTACGTACCTCACAAGATTGTCCACAGTTGACTTTTTTCCAAAAGAGATAAATTTTAATCTCAGGTGTCATGCAAAGCAATGAAAAGACATTTTCAGAGCAGCCTTCAAAATAGCAGAAGAGACAAAATGGGTTTTGTGGACACCCCACTCTCCAAGCTCCAAGAGCACAGAATCTGGTAAAAAGCCAGGATGTGGTGCAGACAAGCTAAGTCCTCTTGAATGAGGAAAGCCAGAAAAAATCTGAAATTTACACACTGTGTGGCATCACTGAATCACACAGAATGTCAGGAATTAAACCAAATTAACACTTGGGCAGCCTTACAACCATGTTATGTTATCATTGTTGTGATGAAGCCTCTGAGAAGGACATAAATCCTAACTGGTCATCAGCTCACTTATTAAAGCAGTAATTGCCTCTCCCTTTTATTGCCCTATGCTACAAAACACAGTGGGGCATTCTTTTCCTAGATGGATGGCGCGAGGTCTCCATCACCCTTTCAGCAACTTTATAGCACCCACGTTGCCAGGACACAGGGCGCAGTTGCTGATCTTACATGCCTCGTGTAGAGAAGAAGAAACATCAGGAAAACACGAGTTTCAAATCTCCTCTGTAGCTTTGGCGTCTCTGACACATGGTGAGGGCAGGAATTCTCTGCAGCTGCTAAGAGTATTTCCTTGAGGGAGAGGTAATTTAAATATGCCAGCCGTTTATCTGGTGTTATCCTGTGGTGCTTCTATAGCATCTGTTGTCCTGGACTCCAATCAATCCTAATAGTGAACAAAAACCCAGATTTCCAGGTGGGAGGGTGGGGCCACTGATATGGGTTCAGGACAGATCAGTGTCCCTCACCAGTACCACTCACCAGTTCCTCAACCGTGAAGCCATGGCTAGGTCGTTCAGGGTTGGAGAAAGATGCCGGGGAGCCAAGCTTGATGAATGGTGGTGCCACCGTCCGCAGGCCAAACAGCTGCACCTAGCCACGCTATTGCACTCATAGTGGGAGGGCTAAAAAGACTGGCTACATCGTTCTACACCAACATGCTCTTCGTGGAGGCAGCAGGCAGGAGCCCTGGGAGCCATGACCTTCACTTCCCTGGCCTGTGTCTTCTTTGGGAAAACTGTGTGCCCCTAGCAGGAGAGTCCTCACGGCAGACACGGCCACACCCCGTCTCTATCCCCTTGACGCTCACTGATTCTCTGCGTGCCCGTGGCTCTGCTGTCAGCCCTGTGGCCACCTGCCTGAGGGCTCTCTCTGCCCAAAGGAAGATGATTTGCTCTTTTGGGAAAGTCTGAAGCAACAGGGTGTTGGTGCCCATCAGGGTCACCTTCAGCAGCAGGAACACCGGATATCATCTGTAAGTGTCTCAGCGTCCCTGTCCCTTCAGTGGGACAACTCTGAGAGTTTCCCAGAGGTGCCCAGCAACACCGACTCCTCCTACCACTGTATACCTATCTGCTACTTTCTCCCCTGCCTTGCCCTACCTTCCTGCTGCCACCACATGCGTCCTCGGGTCACCTTTCGATAAACTTCTTGTCACTGGGTTGTTTCGGGGGAGGTGGAGGGGTTCTTCCCTGACAGACCATGAGCCAGCCCAGTCTCTCTTTGTCCCTCTTCTTTTCCTCCTCATCCAATTTTTTTTTCCATTTTCCTGATTGGTGTTAGTACATTCAGACTCAATTTCATCACATGGATCATTATATTCACCTGATTTCGGAGGATCATAAGGTGAGGATGTAATTTCAGCAATGTTTACTAACCAGTTCCCAGACGTGGAGCAATTTGAGAGACCACGTCTCTATCGTTCTCACGAGTCCAAGCTCAGAGTCACAGGCTGTGGTTGCCATCGAGGAAGAGGCTTTTTGATCCTGTCATTGACTTCTTAGAGGGATTATCTTGGATAAAATGTTTTGTGCCCTCATCTTTTTATTTTTAGGCTTATTGCCTTTAATTATTACTTTGAGTCAACTCTGAATCCACTCTTTCTAGAAATAATATGCCTTTGCAATTTGAAAATCACACAATAAATCTGACTACATCCCAAGCTCTTGGATTGCCCCCACAAAGTTTATATCTCCACACATTTTGGGATGGACTTTCATATTTCTTTCCTTTATAGTTAACCATGACCAAAAGCACCCTTGTAACTCTGTGTAAGACACTTTTTCCTTTTTCTGCTTCAGTCATGCAACCCAGGCATACAAACGAGCTCCAAGATCTATAATCAATTTAGCCTTGGTGTGCAATGTCTGGCTCTGTTCATGCTAGCTTAGCCTCCATCAAAATGATGTCCTAATTAAGTCTGAAAAATGGGCATTTGACTTTACCAATGACTTCATTCTGCTACAGATATGTATTGAATGTACTTATAACACACACACACACAAGCAGACACACTCAGTTTTTAATTTGTTTCATTTTTTTTTCCTGTAGTGAGTCTGTATTTTCTTTTCTCAGTAATCATTTTTGAAACTTCCTTTTGAAATCCATTGAAAACACACCCTGATGGATACCACAGTGACCTTTGACCTATCTCTGGTTTGAAACATACCCTTGATAACAGGCTAGCCCTGACATTGGAGGGAGAAGCCATCCAGGAGCCACATGATGACCCTGGCCTTCTGTCTGCCGCTCCTTATGATCCCGAGGGCTGTAAGCTGTGCTCAGACAAGTCTTACACTTTATGCCCCTCACGGTCCCCTACCCCTAAATAAGGAACAGAGGCAGCTAAAGTGTGGAAAATTAAGAAAATGCAGAACACATCATCAACTCATACACTCAGGAAGCTATGGCAATCTTTACCTCTCCTCATATAGGGCACACTATAAATGAAATATATATTTTAATTATTTCCAGTTTAAATATTCGCAGTGTGCAACACATAACCTCAGTTGCTTGCTGCAGAAGAAAGGAGAACTGGGCAGTGAGAAGCCAAGGAAAAGTCGCACTTAATGCAGAACAGTCGCAAGCCATCGCCACATCGCCTTGAGCAAGACTCTTCCTTTTATTTTGCAGAAAAAGCAATCGATTTCCTCCATGAGCAGCCTCTGTTTTCAGAGTCTGTTTACTCATGAGCTCTGACAGGTCTACCCCAAGCAGCTTTGCAAACCAACTGCTCCCCTCACCGTCTCTGTGGTTATAATTCTTTTAAGTTGCAGGGGTACTTAAAATGTACACAGCTCTCCAGGATGTGAGGCAGGCAGCAAGAACTGTTGACATATTTTATTTTTTGCATAGCATTTTCAATTACAGAGAATGGTACTACTATGAACGTTCACTCTTGTTTGACATTCATCAGGCAACATGGAGCATGCAAAGTCACTTCAACTCAGCATCCCTCCAGCAGACCCTGCGCGAGCTGATAATGTCCTCCTGTAAGTGCCTGGGTGAATGGCCCTTCCAGTCAAGCCCTGGAAGGGCTCCCACAGAGAAGGGAATCTGGAAATTGCGAGCCAATGGGCAACATAGCTCTCAGCCACTGGTTGGCCACTTCTCTTCCTGTCCCTGAAAAAAAAAAGTTTCATTTCTTCAAAAGTTCTTGTAACTTGTTAGTGTTTTTCAAGCTCAATATCTCTCTAGTCTAAAATTTTATCATCACAATTGCTTCTGCTGAAGAGTGTTGCCATCCACTTTGGGCAATGGCGTTGTTGAGGTGAGAGTGAAATCCGTCTTGTATAGACAGGTCTAGGGCCATGAAGAATTCAGGAAGGCTTAGTTTCCAAAACTGATCATAAGCCCTTCTTTGGCGTGTATCCAAAATATGACTATAAAATAAGCTTATACTGGTATCATACCTAAATAGGCATGATGGCGAAAAATATCCTAGAAAATTCAACTGTCAGGTCACAGAAAAGAATGGCTGTAAACCATCACAGCCTGCTGAGAGGGAAATGGCTGTTAAAATGAATCAAGGTTGAGAACAACATCTGCAGTTGTGGTTGAGTGAATCCTTACCTGTTTCCCAAATTCTAGGTGCCCAGGAGCCATCACTGGTCTCTCCCCAGTTTGAGAGCTCAGCCTCCAAAACCTGGATTGGGGGCACTGTCTGCACCGCCTCCCTGGGCTCCTCCAGGCAGGGGCAGCCCTCCCACAGGGTCCAGGAGGTGCCGGTTCCACTCTGCCAATGCACCTTCTCCCCACATCCTCTGGGATGCTCTTGTCTGCTGTCTACTCCCCTCACTCTGCAAGCTCTCTGCAAGGTGCCAGGCTAGGTCACATGCTAATGAGTCAAGGTGAAGTGCCAGCAGCAATGTGCACACACACCCCCATGCGCTGTTCTACTTGTGTGCAAATCTTTAAATTGGCAACAAGAAGAGACCTGTTGGCATGCGCTCTTAGTTGACCATGAGTTGCCGTTCACACTTTTCTGTACAAAAGACCAACGTTTTCCAGGAGAAAAAAGTATATGTTTCCACATCTGTTACCGTTGCTGTGTCCTGGAGACCGCCTTTCCTTCATTCTGAGCCAGAAGTCTTTTCTGTTTTCCTCTTGCTTCTCTGCTGGCTCATTCTCTGGCTGCCAACTGTGAACACTTCTTACCTTAGAAGTTAAAAGTTGACGTTTCTCATGGTGTGACCTGGGGACTCCTTCACCTTTTCCGTCTTACTCAGTGCTCTCACGTTAGAATTCAAGACTCGGGTCATCTCATCTTTTCCCCTGGCTTCCATTGTCACCTTCAGAGAAGGAACATGTACATGTAAAGTTCTAGCTTAGAATTCACAGCTACATCTCAAGTTCTGGAGCACGTATGTTAAATGCCTACTCCATGGCTCTTCTTGGATATCGGGGGGATACTCAAACTCACTCACCAAATTATGTGTTGTCGAGTCCCCAGAACCTGCAACAGTCTCTGACACACAGACAATCAGCACGTTCTCATTGTATGACTTTGTAAATGAATGGATGAGACCAAACCACATACTCAATTTCCTACCCCTGGAAACAATCCTCTTCCACTGCTCTGTCTCCAACAAATGTTGTGTTTTCCTCAGTCCTCCCAACACTGACATTTCTCAATTTCATTTCCTCGTCCTTTGTTAGGTAAATTCCCAAATATTTCATCTTCTTTGGCACAACTGTAAAGGGAATAGAGTCCTTGACTGTTTTTTCGGCTTGACTATTATTGGTATATATAAAAGTTACTGATTTGGGAGTATTGATTTTGTATCCTGAGATGCTACTGTATTCCTTGATCACTTCTGAGAGTTTTATGGTTGAGTCCCTGGGGTTTTCCAGGTATAAAATCGTATCACCTGTGAAGAGGGAAAGTTTGCTCTCCTCTGACCCTATTTGTATACCCTAGATTAGCCTGATGGCCATGGCTAAGACTTCCATTACAATGTTAAAAAGCAGTAGAGACAATGGGAAACCTTGCCTCATTCCTGATCTGAGTGGAAATGATTTCAATTTTACTCCATTCAATAAGATATTGGCTGTGGGTTTGCTATAGATGGCCTCTATGAGTTTAAGAAAAGTCCTTTCTATACCTGTTTTCGTAAGTGTTCTGATCATGAAAGGATGCTGGATATTGTCAAAAGCTTTTTCTGCATCTATTGAGAGAATCATATGGTCTTTGTTTTTTAGTTTGTTTATGTGATGTATTATATTTATAGATTTACATATGTTGAACCAACCTTGAGACCCTGGGATAAAACCTACTTGGTCATGGTGTATAATTCATTTGATGTGTTGTTGGATTCTGTTTGCTAGGATCTTATTGAAGATTTTGCATCTATGTTCATTAAAGATATTGGTCTATAGTTTTCTTTTTTCTTGTTGGGTATTTTCCTGGTTTGGAGATCAGGGTGATATTTGCTTCATAGAATGTGTTGGGAAGTAATCCTTCTTTTCGATGTTTTGGAAAAGGTTAAGTAATAAAGGCATTAGGTCCTTTTTAAATGTTTGGTAGAATTCTGATGTGAAGCCATCTGGTCTGTGTTTTAAATAATTCCGTTCTCTCCAACTCTACCACCTTCTGCCTCTGCTCCCTCTCTCTCCTCCTGAGCTACTGTGCAGGTACTGTTAACAGTAAACTCACATTCACTCACATTATTCTCAATTCACTTTCTACAATGTTGTCAGAGTGGTCTTCTCAAAAGATAAATCTGATCATTTAGAAAAGGCTTAGACCTCTTTAGGAGTATTTCACTGCTCTTATAACTGGGATCCAAATTATCAATGTTATCAACAAGACTCTGAGCTGCCTTAGCTCTGCCTGAGTATCCAGAGAACCTTATTCCAGCCAAGTTTTCAATTTCTTGTATAGGGCAAGTTCTCTCCAGACTGGGAACTTTCACTTGTGGAGTTGCCGCAGCCTCCAGCCTTGAGCTTCTCTACCATGGCACCTCAATAGATAGACACCCACTCACTTGTCCCTGGCTTTTCAGAGTGGTTCATCTTCCTAGCAAAGCTCTAAGTTGCCTGGCATGTCATTTATTCATGTGATAATTTAATGAATACTTTTCTTTTCCACTTGACTGTAAACTCCTTGATGGTAGAGAGAATATTTTTCCTGCTTAGTTTTATCCTTATTTCCTGTTACTATCTCTGCTCAATAAATATAATATTTACCTGTGTTATAATTACTGAAGCAATGTATTGCTGAGAAATTCATAAATGAAGAGCAGCATCAAGACATAGGTTAACAAGTTACTGTAGCTTGAGAAATAAAGAAAGAATACAAGAACTGTAAAAACAGAAAAAAATTATGTAAAGGAAAAAGCTTCCAGACTGGGCTCCTTAATCTTCAGGAATAATTGAGGCTAGAACTGTTACCATTTGTATAATATGGTAAGTTTTTTTCTTTTTCTTTTTTTTTTTTTTGCAGTTTTTGGCCGGGGTTAGGTTTTGAAACCACCACCTCTGGTATATGGGGCTGGCACCCTACTCCTTTGAGCCACAGGTGCTGCCCTAATATAAGTTTTGAGGGGAAATGCAAGTTCATCCAAACGAAAAAAAAAAAAAAAACATCAGAAGGCTTCCTTAAATATGTGTGGGCTAGAAACAGAATCAGCAAGAATCATCACGCTCACCAGGCTCATTGCCACCAACTTACTGTGCATTTCTACTACGCAAGAGGTGAAGAAGGCAGAGTTATCAGGGAAACAGAAAAACAGGAAAAGTGAATTGACATACACAAATGTTAACATGCATTTCACCCTAGTAAATTTATAGAAGACATTCAATGAAAAAATAACTCTCAACTTGAATCCAAAAACAAAACCCAACATACCTGAAACTAAATGACTAGAAAAGTTTACACTGCTGATGGGACTGCAAACTAATACAGCGTTTTTGGCAGGAAGTATGGAGAATCCTCAAAGAACTCAAACTAGACCTCCCATTTGATCCTGCAATTCCATTACTGAACAGCTACCTTTTACCATAGGAAGAAGAAAAAAAAATCCTTTTACCATAAGGACACTTGCACTAGACTGTTTATTGCAGCTCAATTTACAATAATTAAAATGTGGAAACAGCCTAAATGCCCACCAACCCAGGAATGGATTATTAATAAGCTGTGGTATATGTATACCACAGAATACTATTCAGCTGCTAAAAAAATAAGGAGACTTTACATTTTTTGTAATAACCTGGATGGAAGTGGAACACATTATTCTCAGTAAAGCATCACAAGAATGGAGAAGAAAGAATCCTATATACGCAATCCTGATATGAGGACAATTAATGACCTAGTATGCGGTGGGGGTGGGGTAAGGGGAGAGGAGAGAAAGTGAGGAGGGAGGGGGTGGGGGGTCACAGTGTACGACACAACATTTGGGGGCAGGACACAATTACAAGAGGCACTTTATCTAACAAATGCAATTGATGTAACCTGGTTCTTTGTATCCTCAATTTTAATCCCCAACAATTAAAAAGAAAAGAAAGAACAGTATGCAAAAAAAAAAAAGAAGGGAAAAGAGATCTAGGACATAAAAGTATGATCTAAAACTACAAAACTCTTGAAAAAAACACAAGAAAAGCTTCAAAATATTGTATTTTGCAATGATACATTTTAGCAACAAAAGAAAAAATAAAATTGGGCTACATCAGAATTTCAAACTATGGATCAAAGGACACAATTACCACAGTGAAAAAGCAACCCATAAAAATGGGGAAAATACATGAGAATTAAATACCCAACAGAAGATTAACACCTGTAATATAAAGGGCTCCCACAATACAATAACAAAATCTGATTTAAAAGACAGGCAAAGTACTTGATCAGACATTTCTCCAAAGAACAAATACAAATGGCCACTGCGCACGTGAAAAGATGCTCAACATCACTACTCATTAGGAAATTTTAAGTCAAAACCATATTCATTAGGATAGCTGCTATCAGAAAAACAAACCAAAAAATAACAAGTATTGACAAGGATGCAGGGAATTTTTTTTTTTATTAAGCCTTTGTGCATTGTGTGTGTGACTCTAAAGTGATACACTATGATGGAAAACAGTATGCAGTTCTTTGGAAATTAAAAATAAAATTATCATATGACTCAGGATTTCTATTTCTGGGTAGATACCTCCCCAAACTGAAAGCATACTGAAAGAGATATCTGTACATCTATGTTCATAGCAGCATTATTCAATACATCCAAAACGACCATCGATAGATGATGGGACAACCAAAATGTGGCATGAACGGGCAATGTTGTATTCTTCAGCCTTAAAGAGAAGGACATTCTGACACACGCCACAGTGGAAACAACCCTTGAGAACAGTGTGCTCAGTGAAACAAGCCAGTCACATAAAACAAACTCTGTATAGTTCCACTTACAGGAGGCACCCAGAGCCGTGAAACTCAGAGGTAGAAAGTGGAATAGTGGTCCCTGGGGGAAAGGGAAGGGCGAAGGGAGAATCGTTGTTTGATAGGAACAGAATTTCAGTTTAGCAAAATAAAAAGCATTCTGGAGGTGGACAGGGGTGATGGGTGTGAACGTGCTGATGCCGGTAACTGCACACTTCAAATGTTTAGGATGGTGCATTTTATGTTGTCTCTATTTTACCACAAGTTTTTTTAAAGAAGGGAAAAGGCACACCACGTAAATTGTAAGTAAAGAGAAAGCAAAGGCCACAAAATCAGTGTCAGACAAATTCAAGGAGAAGTTTAGAACTGAACAGAGAAGCCTGCTTTATAGACTTGGTGCTTATAGCCCCTGCAGCACAGGCCCTCAGCCTTCAGAGAACTAGGGATGGGCTTCATGGGAGACAATGTTTCCACAGACCAGGGAATATTTTGGGGGTGATGAAATGCATTACATCTCCACCTCAGATCATCAGGCATTAAAGTCTCATAGGAACGTGCAACCTAGATCCCGCGTGCACAGTTCACAGCCCCGTTCACACTTACGTGGCTGGAGGCAGAGCTCAGGTGTTGATGTGAGCCATGGAGAGTGGCTATAAATGCAACTGAAGCTTCGCTCACTTCCCTGCCACTCACCTCCGCTGTGTGGATGGTTCCTAACAGGTACTGGTCCAGGGACAAGGTTGGAGACCACAGCTCTACAGTGAAGAGAAAAGTATAAGAAATCTCTATACACCAAGTCTCCCAACATCAAAATATAGAAATAAAAAGGAAGCAAAAGGAGAAGTAGAAAGAACTTTAAACCAGTAATGAGAACTTTAGATACCATTTTTAGTTCTTAATAGATCAAGTAGATAAAACATAATAAAGGATGTTAAGAGCATACTTTTAATTAAAGTGAGATATAGTTTACATAGAGTAAAATGCATGATGCGTTTGACTTGTGAATTTACTCATGTAACCTCCTGCCAGGTCAAGACACACAAAAATTCCCTGGTTCCTTCATAGGCAATCTGTAAGGTAATTCTTACATATTCTGACCTCTGCCATCATGGAATGGTTTTGCATACTTTTCACTTTCATATTCATAGAGTTGTACTATACGTAGTATTTTTGTATTTCATTTCTTTTACTGACAATTGTTTGTAGTTTTTTTGTTTGTTTGTTTTTGTGGCCAGGGCTGAGTTTGAACCCACAACCTCTGGTATATGGGGCCAGCGCCCTATTCCTTTGAGCCACAGGCACTGCCTGACAATTGTTTTTAGACTCATCCACGTTCTATATATAAGTAGTTTGTTCATTTCCATTTTTGTCTAGTAATAATGGTATAAATATAACACAGATAGTTTTGTGCATTTCTCTGATAATTAAGGATGATGAGCATTTTTTCATATGCTCATTAGCCATTGTCTGTCTTTTTCAGAGAAGGTTCTATTCACCTCACTTGCTGATTGATTTGGGGATTGTTGGCTTTTTTGTTGCTTAATTTTTGTTCTCTGTATATTCTAGTTATCAAGCTTTTGTCGGATTAATAATATGCAAATGTTTTTTTCCCATTCTGATGTTTGTCCATTTGCTTTGGTTCTTGTCTCCTTAGCTGTACAGAAGCTATTCAGTTTAATTAAGTCCCATTTGTTTATTTTTGTTGTTGCAATTGCCATGGAAATCTTCTTCATAAAATCTTTCCCCATACCGATAGCTTCAGCTGTTTACCCCACACTTTCTTCAAGGATTTTTATTGATTCATGCCTTAGATTTAGATCTTTTATCAATCTTGAATCAATTTTAGTAAGTGGAGAAAAGTGCGGGTCCCGTTTCAGTCTTTTATAGGTGGTTATCCAGTTCTCCCAGTACTATTTATTGAATAGGAATTCTTTCCCCCCAGTCAAAGTTCTTGTTTGGTTTATCAAAGATCAGGTGGCTGTAAGATTTTAGTTTTATCTCATGGTTTTCTATTTGATTCCAGATGTCTCTGCCGTCTATCTCTATTTTTGTGCCAATACCATGCTGTTTTGATCACTATGGCCTTATAGTACAACCTAAAGTCTAGTAGGCTAATGCCCCAGGCTTTGTTTTTATTCCTAATTACTGCCTTAGCTATACAGGGTTTTTTCTGGTTCCATACAAAACAAAGAATTATTTTTTGCAAGTCTTCAAAGTATGATGTTTGGTATTTTAACAGGGATGGCATTGAATCTGTAGATTCCTTTGGGAAGTTTAGACGTTTTAACAATGTTGGTTCTTCCCAGCCATGAACATACTATGTACTTCCATTTTTTAATATCTTCTGCTATTACTTTTCTTAGGGTTTCATAGTTTTCTTTATAGAAGTCCTTCACCTCTTCTGTCAGGATATTCTTAGGTATGTCATTTTCTTAGGTATTTCATTTTCTTTGAAGCTACTAGGAAGGGAATTGTGTCCTTGATTAGCTTCTCATCTTGGCTGCTATTGGCATATACAAAGGCTTCTGATTTGTGGACATTGATTTCATATCCTGAGACATTACTGTATTTTTTTTTTATTAAATCATAGCTGTGTACATTAGTGCAATCATGAGGCACAGTGTGTGGAATTCATATACAATCTGATATATTTTCATCCAACTGTTCGACATAACCTTCCAGGAATCTTGTGGTTGAGTTTTTTGGGTTCTCTATGTATAAGATCATATCGTCAGCAAAAAGGGAGAGTTTGACCTCCTCTGCCCCCATTTGGATGCCCTTTATTACCTTCTTTTGCCTGAATGTATTGCCTAGAACTTACAGCACTATGTTGAATATTAGTGGCAATTTTAGAGGACAACCTGTCTTGTTCCAGTTCTGAGTGGAAAAGTTTTCACTTTTATTCCATTCAGTATAATATTAGTTGTGCATTTTTCATAGGTGGCTTTCATCAGTTTAAGAAATGTGCCACCAATACCTATATTCTTCAGGGTTCTAATTAGAAAAGGATGTGGAATTTTATCAAATGCTTTTTATGCATCTATTGAGAGGACAGTGCGGTCTTTGTTTTTGCTTCTATTGATATTGTGAACTACAATGATGGGCTTGTGTATATTAAATAGGCCTTGCATCCCTGGGATGAAACCTACTTGATCATGATGTATGAAATTTTTAATGAGAAGTTGTAATCTATTGGCTAGTATTTTATTGAGAATTGCATCTATATTCATTAGTGAAGTTGGTATGTATTTCTCCTTTTTAGTTGGATCTTTCCTAGTTTTGGTATCAGGGTGATGTTTACTTCATAGAACATTTTGCAGAACATTCTTTCCTCCCCAGTTTTTTGGAATAATTTCTGCAGTATGGGTATAAGGTCTTCTTTGAAGGTTTGATAGAATTCTGGTTTGAAGCCATCTGGACCAGGGCATTTTTTTGTTGGGAGATTGTTTATTGTTTCTTTGATCTCCATGCTTGAAATTAGTCTGTTCAGGAGGTGTATTTCTTTTGATTAAGTCTAGGAAGAGGGTGTGATTCCAAGTATTGATTCACTCCCTCCACATTGTCAAGTTTCTGGGCATATAGTTTCTTGTAGTATTCAGAGATTTCTTGTATCTTTGTGGCATCTGTTGTTAGTTCTGCTTTATCATTTTTAATTGAGTTTGCTAGACATTTTACTTTTCTGTTTCTAGTTAGTCTGGCCAAAGATTTATCTATTTTATTTACTTTTTCAAAAGACCAACTTTTTGTTTCATTAATTTTCTGAATGATTTTTTTGTTTCAATTTCTTTAATCTCTGATTTAATTTTGGATCTTTATTTTCTTCTGTTGGGTTTAGGGTTAGATTGTGCATCTTTTTCCAATTCCATAAGATGGTTTGTGAGTCTGCTGATGTGCTCACTCTCTATTTTACAAAGATAGTCATCTAGTGCAATACATTTTCCTCGCAGGATTGCTTTTGCTGTATCCCACAGGTTTTGGTAACTTGGGCCTTCGTTGTTGTTATGTTTGAGGAAATTTAAAAATTCCTCTTTTATCTCTTCCTGAACCCCACTATCATTCAGCATATGGTTATTTTGGTTCCAAGATTGTGTGAGGATGAACATTTTTGTTGGAGTTGAGCTTCACCATTATAGCCTGTAGTCTGAGAAGAGACATGGTATAATTTCTATTCCTTTAGTTTTGCTGAGGTTTGATTTGTATCCTGGGATGTGATCTATTTTGGAGAATGTGCCATGAAATATAGAGAAAAAAGTATTTTCTTTTGCTTTGGGATGGTGTGTTCTGTATATATCTATTAATCCCCTTTGTTCTAGGGTCATGTTTAAGTCCTTTGTATCTTTGTTTAGTTTCTGTTTAAAGGACCTGTTCAGTTCTGTCAGAAGGGTGTTGAAGTCCCCAACTATTAAGGTGTTATGGGATATCATATTGCTCAGACTCCTCAAGGTCTGTTTCCTAAATCCAGGAACATTTAAATTAAGCACATAAATGTTTAAAATTGAGATGTCTTCTTGTTGTAATGTTCCTCTGACCAGTATGAAGTGTTCATTTTTGTCTTTCTTAACTAAAGTTGCTTTGAATCCACTTGTATCTGAGAATAAAATGGCAACCCCTCCTTTCTTCTGATTTCCATTTGCTTGAAACACAGTTTTCCATCCTTTAACCCTGAGTCTTGATTTGTCCTTCAGGACTAAGTTTGTCTCCTGGAGACAGCAGATGAATGACTTGTGCTTGTTGTTGTTGTTGTTGTTGTTGTTGTTGTTTTTCCCTTATCCAATCAGCCAGTTTGTGTCTCTTCAGTGGGTAATTCAATGAATTGACATTTATTGAGAGTCTCGATAAGTGTGGAGGAATTCTATTCATCTTATTATGAGATATTCTGTTGTGTAGTTTTATCCTTTGTACCATTGTGGAAGCTAAGCTCTGGCCTTTGGCTTCTAGGTGTTTACTATGGTGGTGGTCCATTGTGGTGTTCAGTATTGAGACTCGGTCTAAGTATTTCCTGTAGAGTGGCACCTGTAGCTCAGTGGGCAGGGTGCTGGCCCCATACACTGAGGGTGGCAGGTTCAAACCTGGCTCTGGCAAAACTGCAACAAAAAAATAGCCAGGCATTGTGGTGGGCACCTGTAGTCCCAGATAATTGGGAGGCTGAGGCATGGGAATCACCTAAGCCCAGGAGTTGGAGGTTGCTGTGAGCTGTGTGACACCACAGCACTCTACGAATGGTGATAAAGTGGGACTCTGTCTCTACAAAAAAAATAAAAATAAAAATAAAATTTTAAAAATAGTATTTCCTGTAGAGCTGGTATTATTGTGGTGAATTTCCTTAGTGCTTATATATCTGCAAAAGATTTGATTTCCACATCAATTTTGAAGCCAAGTTTAGCAGGATACAGGCTTCTGGGATAAAAATAATTTTGTTTAAGGATGTTGAAGATGCATGGCCATGCTCTTCTAGCTTGGAAATCTTCAGTTGAAAAATGTGTTGTAATCCTAATGCCCTGCCCTTGTATGTCAATTTGTACTTATTCATAGCTGCTTGCACCATTTTGTCCTTCATCTTGACTTTGGAAAGGTTCATTACAATGTATCTTGGAGAAACTCTGTTGGAGTTGAGATGACCCAGGTTTCAATATCCATCTGAATGGAGTGTGTCAGGATCTTTAGTAAAACTTGGGAAGTTTTCATTTATGAAAGTCTCCAGTAGGGCTTCCATATCTTTGGAATGGAACATATCTTTCCCTCAGGAATCCTGAAAGGGATTCCTATAATCTATATGTTTGAACACTTCATGGAGTCCCATAGTTCTCTAAGCACCTACTCTGCTTACGCTGTCTTCTTTTCTGACTCTGTAACTACTTGTATTAACTCAAAGACTTTATTCTCTAATTCTGATGTTTTTTCTTCTCCATGGACTAATCTATTTTTGATACTTTCCACTGCTTATTTATATTCCATGATTGTCTTCTTCATGTCCTTAAGCTCATCCATATCTTTTCTATATTCTACATATGTTGCATCTGACTTTTGGTTCTGTCTTTCTATTTTCTCTTCCATTCCCTTTATTGTCTTAATCATCTATATTTTAAATTCCTTTTCTGTCAGATACATTACTTCCTTATCGGATATGTCTTCTGTAAAAGCTGTCTCATGGTCCCTTGGAGGAGTTGCTCTATTTTGGTTTCCCGTGGTGCCTGAAATTTTCTGTTGATTCCTCCTCATATGTGTTTTCTTCTTGTTCACCTCTTTGTGCACCTTTTTCCTTCTCAGTTCCTCCTTTGCTTCAAATTACCTCATCTGAGAGTTCATGTGATGAACAGACCCCTTGGTGTGAGGTGAAAATAAGGAGAAAGGTAAGGTGCAGGCAGGGAGAAACAAGGAGAAAGGAAAGAAAGAGTAAAAAAGAATGAAAGAATAAAAGAAAATAAAAAGAAGAAAAGAAAAAAGGGAAGAATGAATAACAGAAAAAGAACTTTGAGAACAGGAGAGAAGGAGGTCGGGAAGAGAGGCTAAGAGTGACAGAAGAAATGGTATTGATCAGGATGGTGCTAAGCCCATGCTTGTAACTCAAGGGTTTTGAGGGAGGCAATAAGGCAATTCTTACACACCCAAGCAGAATCAAACTCTTCCTCTGCCAAAACTAAAAATGGAAGGAAAAGAGCAAAAACAAAACCACTAAAGAAAAATTAAGTAAGAATAAAAATGAAATAGAAAAATTCTGTAGCATGGTCTTGCCAATACTATCTTCCTAGGGCCAGAGGTAGAAAGGACACATAGTCCCCTTGAGCCAGGTCACTGCTGTGGCCTACCTGCCATACCATAACTGTGTCCTCCCAGCTCTCAGAAAAGAAAGAGAAATAATATTAAGATAAGAATAGATAAACGAAATTCAAAATACCATTGTATCTAATAGGGAAGATAGGGAAGTGGAGTAAAGAAAGAAAGAAAGGAGAAAGACAAGAGAAAGGGAGGAGATAGCTTATTTGTTGCAGAACCAATTATTGTGGGAGAAATGAGAAAGGTAGAAGAGTCTCTATCCAAAGAAAGAATGTACTGGAGTGAAATATGGAGAGACAATAAATAAGGCTAAAATACTGTAACCAAAAAACACAGGATCCCTCACTCTTGATTAAAGTAAAAATAGAAGTTAAGAAAAGAACCAACCATACAAATAAGCAAGAAATAAAACACATCAATACAAAATATAATAAATTTAGAGAAAATTGTTAAATATAATAAATTTAGAGAAAATTATTATTAGGTAAAATATAATAAATTTAGAGAAAATTATTAAAATTATTAAAATTATTTTTTCTTTAGAGAAAGAACCAACAATAAGCAACCTCAGTAACAAACAAATGAAAGAACAAAGAAAAAAATAAATAACATACTAATACGAAGAAAAAAATAAAATTTAAAAATGAAATATATATGCATATATACATTATATATATATATGTATATGTATATATATAGTGGGAGGGTCTGACTTTAGTAGGAATATATTTGTGTTGCAATATAGTGCCAGGACATCAGGCGGTGCTAAAGTTTTAGGGAACCGACATCACAGCTGAGAGTTTCACTCTAGATCCCAGGCATACACCAGATCCCCAGCTTAATTATCTACAGTGATTGCCTGATTATTTCCTCATAATTCAGGTTCTACTAGGTTGGGAACTCTGATCTCTCCTGAATCCTTCAGAGGCAGGTTTCACCCTACCCCCAGACCACAGTTCTCCTGGGGTGCTGGAGTCCCTGAGCTTGTTACAACTAGGGGACTGATCTTAGCAGGTGGAACTAACATAGCTATGTTCCTCTAGGGGACCTTGGCGTAATGGCCGACCCCTTGCTGCCAGGACCTTCCCAGACTGGCTGTCTCTACCGCTACCAAACCGATGGCATATCCACTGAAGCCAGCCCTCAAATCTGGCTGCTATATACTGTTTGGGTTTGCCCACTCTTCCAGGCAATCCACTGAATGCACTTCCCCTGAGAACAGAAAGCTGCAAAAAGGCTTCCTTGAATGGGGTCCTCCATGGCTCCCTTCAGCTGCTGCCTGGGGCTCCCGCAGGCAACTCGCACAAGATTTGCCTAGTGTGTCAAAGGTCCACCCCACCATTCCAGTTCATTTACAGGAACCAACAACCTCCCCGCCCTCCCACAGGCCCCCAGCCCCACAGCATACCCGGAGACAGCTCCAGGCAAAATCACCTCTCCAAACGATGCCCAACTAACTCCAGTTTCTCAGTTGCTCTAGGAGAGCTCAGCCTGACAGTCTTCCTCATTCACCATCTTGATCAGTTTACCTTTTACTTCGTTGATTATTTCCTTTGCTGTGCAGAAATTTTTTTTAGATTGATAGTATGTAATCCCATTTGTTTATTTATTTATTTATTTGCTGTGCTTTTGATGTCAAATCCAAAAAACATCATTGCTAAAATTAATATCAAGGAGTTTATATCCCTACCATTTTCTTCTAGGGTTTTTATAGTTTCAGATCTTATGTTTAAGTCTTTAATCCATTTGGAATTCATTTTTGTGTGTGGTTTAAAAGAAGAGTCCAATTTTATTTTTTTGCATATGATATTCTAGTTTTCCTACCACTATTTATCAGGGTCTATATCGTTTCCTTTGTGTATTCTTAGCACCTTTGTTGAAAATTAGTTGACCTTATGTATGTAGATTTACTTCTGGGCGCTCTATACTTTTTAATTGCTCTATATGTCTGTTTTTAAGCCAGTATCATATTGTTTGGGTTATTATAGCATTGTAATATAACATGAAATTGGGAAATATGACTCCAGCTCTGTTTTTTTTGATCAAGATTGCTTTAGTTATGAAGAGTTTTTGGTGATTCCATATGAATTTTAGGATTTTTTTTTTATTTATGTGAAAATACCAGTAGAATTTTGATAGGGATTGCATTGAATTTGTAGATCACTTTGGGTAGTATAAACATTTTAACAATATCAGTTCTTCCAATCCATGAACACAGAATATCTTTTCATTTATTTGGGTGTTCTACAATTTCTTTTTTTTTTTTAATTGATTCATTGAGATTCATGGAGGGTAGAAAGAATTAGGTTACTGATTGAGGTTGTTAGGTAAA
>CAUYRH010144833.1:0-19375 GCA_963574655.1 Perodicticus potto
TGGCATCACAGCTCACAGCAACCTCCAATTCCTGGGCTCAAGCGAGTCTCCTGCCTCTGCCTCCCAAGTAGCTGGGACTGCAGGCGCCCGCCACAACGCCCAGCCATTTTTTGGTTGCAGCCATCATTGTTGTTTGGCGGGACTAGGCTGGATTCGAACCCGCCAGCTCAGGTGTACGTGGCTGGCGCCTTAGCCCGCTGAGCCACAGGCGCCGAGCCACAATGCTGTATTTCAAACTAGATTCATCAAGTGTATGATGAAAGTCACGGGAGGAATCCAAAGGCTAAGTGATTAGATTAATTCATTCGGTGAGTATCATCTACCTTGAAATGCTGCAGTGGGCGTGCTTGCCTTGAGGGAGTGATTTGGATGAAATTTCTGACACTTGTCTCAGGCTAGGTAGCCAATTCTGAGGTGAGATTTGCAAGCAGAGGTTTCCTGAGGAATGTTCTCCAGGTCCACATCTGTGAAGGAATGAGGGAAACAGGGTTGGGTGGAGGAGGTAGTTGAACTGTTGCACGGCCGTGATGGAGACTTCAGCTGACCTCATAGGAGGCTCAGGAAGAGCTGGGATGGCTCCTCAGAGTTGTCCCAAATCGAGGACCAGGCCTTTATTATCCATGCATCCGTGCCCCAACAGGCATTCGATACACGGGCCTCACTCAGGAAGGGAGTGTGGTCCTGGGAAGCCAGCTCTCTTCAGTCCAGGGCAATTCTCAGAAGGGAGCGGTCAGGAGTGGAGGCAGAGGGTGTGCAGGCCTGAGTCCTGAAGGGCAGACAGTGTGGACATCATGGCAATGCAACTCTCAGTAAATTCGTGCTAAGCTAGATGCCAAGGCTATGGTGACTAAAATAGGCAAGGCCTCTGCTCTCAGAGGGCCTTCTGTCCGGTAGAAAGCCATCAAGTAAATTGGCAATTGCTGTACAGAGTTTACTGTCCTGTGTGATTCCATGGTGGGGGAGTCAAAAAAACTTCATGGAAGAAAGCACATCTCAGCTGGGGTCTGGTCATGTTGAACAGGGTGTGAAGGGAGTATTTCAAGCAGAGGGCACAGTACACAGGACATTTCAAGGACCAGAGATGAAGAGTGTCACATTCTGAAGAAGGATAATGTTCAGAGTGGTCAGGGGGTGCAGAGTGAGTGTGTGTATAGGGTGGTTTGGGGTTATGGATGTACATGAGGCTGGCAGGGTGAGCTGGGGCCCAGCGTGACAGCATCCTGAAGCTGTGAGAGTGGCTAAGGCAGCAGAGAGTGAGTGTTAGGATGTGCAGGGAAGGGATTAGACATGAGGGGAGGGAGGAGAACCTTTGATGAGCACAGAAGCAGAGGTGGTAGCAGTAGCCAGGACATCTGGGAAGATGAGTAAATCCAGATGACTCCCATTCCACCCCCTCTAAGAAGCCTAAATTCCTGAGCCTTGGGGGAATCTTACATTGAAAGGGACATCGCTTTTTTTCTATTGCACCTTTGGCAGCAGCCGCTCTAGGTTGGCTCTCCCTTGACTGCCCCATTTCTTTGAAGACACTGCTTTCTGCCTGTCCCCAACCTTGCACACTCTCCTTCTTATAGTTATCATTTGGTTTCCTCCTCCTTCCATCGGAATTCAGGCAAATGGCATTGTGACCTTTTTTATGCCCTTCTGTGCCTCACTAGGCCTCACTATGGCACTGATGTGGGTGACACCTGACCTTTCTTGCAGTGCTCTTTCTCAGGGTCTCCTCACACTGGGTCTCTGGATTCTCTTCCTAATTTCCCATTTGCCTCTTTGGTTCCTACCCTGCATCCTTCTTCTCCTCTCCCACTGGTCCCAGTGACCACTTTCTGCTACTCCTAATGTGTGGGTTGGACCTCGGGCCCAGTGGACAGAAGAGGGGAAGAGAAGTGATTGGCTTTCACTTGCATCATTAGGCTACAAAAGACTATAGCATCTGTCTTCCTCTCTCATCCACTTGATGAGACCAGCTAGCACATTAGGAGGCCCACGTGGCTGGGAACTGAGGGTGGCCTCTGGCCAACAGCCAGACAGGAACTGAGTCTCCCAGTCCAGGTACCCATGAGGAACTGAAACTTATCAATAGCCCATGAATGCCAGCAACACTGAGCAACTTTGGGAGCAGATCTTGCCCCAGTGTAACTTTGAGATGACTGCAGCCCAGCAGAAGCCTTGTTGAGGCCTTGTGAGAGACCCAGGGCAGAGACCTTGATCGCGGCCTTGTGAGAGACACTGAAGCTGGTGGGGGAGACCCAGTGAAGCTGCACCTGGCTTCCTAATCCACTGAGACTGTGACATAACACGTGTGTCGTTGGGGGTAATTTCTCCTTAAGCCATAACGTATACACACCTCAATCTCTTTGTCCCTTCCCAAGGTCCCTTAAAAATCTGCACCAAAAAATTCTACATTAGTTATTTCCAGGCTGCATTGTGTGCTCTCTCACCTTCATGATGGTTTTTTTTCCCCTCTTCCTATTGCAGTGCCTCCTTTTTGGAATTCCTTCTCCTATCTTTGTCACCTAGAAAATTCTTGCTTGTCTTTTTCCCTGAGCCCTTAGGCACTTACACTGTATAATAATGTTTCCATATACATTTGTGCGCTCAGATGATTGAAAAGCATTTCCAAAATAATAATCGTTATTTGGAAGAACCCACTTAGAGACAAAGTGTTTAAAGATAATTAAAATGTTAAGAATTTAATTCAGTAAATATTTATTTAAGATCTTCCTTGGTAAGGTCCTATGGATATGAAGATGTTCAAGAGCCAGAAGGCTTGGTTTGGAACACGGAATGCTGCCTTTACCCTGTGTCCCCTTCACTTAGTCAATACCTATATATCTTTTAGAGCTCATCTGTTACATGCCGTGTATCCTTCAAGGCAGATTTCCCTGACTCCTAAAATAGATCAGATCTACTTATATGCATTTGTGATGCCTGGTACTTCTGCTCTGAAACATGTCCCATCACTTTAATTAAATAATTAACTACGTGAGTGGCAGTTTGATGTCCATCTCCTATACTGGGCTGTAAGCTCCAGGAGGGCTGGTACTCTCCAATACCTTATCTCTAACAGGGGGCTAGTAAATACCTGCTGAATCAGTGTAGACCTAGTTTGTTTTTAGTAGTCCCTAGACCCCCAAAGATCACATTGTAAGTGAGGCACCTGCAGTGGCAGCCCAGCATGGCCAAAGCCATGACATAGGTCACGTGACATAGTTCCTGAATGCAATGGGAGGGTAGCAGAGGGGAGGTGGAAAGACATCACAGATGAAGTGATAATTGAGCTGGGTTTTATTTATTTTTTATTTTTATTTTTTAAAATTTTTATTAAATCATAATTGTACATTAGTGCAATCATGGGGCACAATGTGCTGACTTCATATATGAGCTGGGTTTTAAAGGGTAAAATAACAATTTGCACAGGGAGGGAGTGTGAACTTGGTGACAGGTAGGACTTTCTGAATGAAAGCCAAGGTGATACTGTAGTCTGTGCTTCTGTTAATGACATCCTGGAGAATAGATAATTTTTAAATAACAAATTTATTTTGCACAGTTTTGGAAGATCTGTGTGCTGGCAGATTTGATGTTTGGTGAGGGCTGCCCATTGGCTTCCAAGATGGTGCTATGCTGCTGTGTCCTCTGGAGGAGATAAACTCTGTGTCCTCACATGGCAGAAGGGACAGGAGGGGCAAGCTCACCCCTGTAGCCCTTTTATAAGGCACTGTAAGGCAGAGCCCTAATGGCCTAATCTCCTCCTAAAGACCCTACCTATAACCATGTTGCATTGGGGATTAAGTTTCAACATGAATTTTGAAGGGACACACACATTCAAACCATCACAGATTTGAGAAAGATCATAGTGGATTAGATCAGAGCTTCCCGACTGAGTGGTGTGCTCTGGTAGCCTGGGCTGCCTTGAAGGTATCAGTTCACCAGTTTATTGATCTTTTTAGCCTGTGGGCTGTTAGGTAAAGTCTGGGGCAGCTGGGGCTCCCAGGCCAGTTGCCCTCAGACACAGCTTTGTCTCTTTATCCCAGTTACCCTCAAATATTATCATCTTCTCTATGTGCCTTGACTTGAACACATTTGGGAGGTGTTAAATTGGCTCCAGATGGAGCAAGGCAGGTGTGATGGGATTTGGCAAAGGTGAGTCTGGAAAATGGGCTGTGACCAGATTGTAAAGGACTTTCTGTGCTCCACTAAGAAGTTTGGATTTCTCCTTGTAGAAAGTAGGCAGCCATTAGTAGTTTGACCATCTGTTTTCCAGCCCCATCCCTAATCCTGTTAAGATTACTAGTAGACTTTGTGTGAATTTTTATAGATTCCAGATTAATGTCGTCCAAATGAACCACTTTTATGCGTTGTACTTTCAATTTCTCAGAGATACAACACAGAACAGTTTTTACTGCCATGTTGTAACACATGGGTGACTTGAATCAGTGGTAATGGCATTATAAGTAATTTACTACAACTAGTAAAATGTTGATGTCTTCAAATTACACTAATTTTTAAAATTAAATTAGGCTTATAATTTTTTTCTACATCAGATCTGTATAGTTCCTTGAGGTTGCTCTAATGAAGTACTATGAACTGAGCAACTTAAAACAACAGAAATTTATTATCTCCTAATTCTGGAGGTCAGAAGTTCAAAATCAAGGCATCAGCTAGGCCAGGCTCCCTTTGAAACCTATAGGGGAAGAATCCTTCCTTGTTTCTTCTATCTTCTGGTACCCTAGATGTCCCTGGGCTTGTGGCCCCTTTACTCTAATGTTCATATATCCCCCCACCCACCTTCAAATGTCTGTGTCTGTATCTAAATTCCTGTTTTTAATAAACACATCAATCAGATTGGATTGAGGCCTACATCTTTAAAGACCTTGTTCATAAACAAGTTCACATTCTACGGTGTTGGTGGTTAGGACTTCATTTTACCTTTTTTGGAGGGACACAATTCAAGTCATGACAACATTATTTTCACTCATTTGCATTTTAATATTCTTTCTTGAATCAGAATAAAGTAGTAGAGTTTTGCATATAACCCAAAGTCAGATTATGTCAGATTCTGAATGTGTAGATGGGGGTACCTACTTGTGACCCTTAATCGGTAAGGCAGAAAAAAGTTTGCAGGCCACTGCTATAAAATACGCTTGGCTCATTGCTTATTCCCTTAAATCCCAAAGACTTTTTGCTTCTCTTTCATCCTTAGGAAGCTGGCCCTTTGAGATTAGATCACACCAATGCAGTGTCCACTGGGGATGATTTTGTCCCCTAGGGAACAGTGGCAACACTTGGAGGCATTTTTGGCTGTGATAACTGTGGGTGGAACTGTGGGAGGAACTAGATACTACTGGCATCTAGTTGGTAGACACTGCTAAATAAACATCCCACAGTGCATCAGAGAGGCTCCTATGATGAATAATTTTCTGGCTCAAAATGTCAATTGTATTGTTCAGCAATCCTGCAACAGTGGGTTTTGTGTGCCCTAACTTCTAGGGTGGAAGTATAATAAATGCTTTGTTTACTTTGGTAAGGTTACAAGTAGTTCCTTCTTTCAGAAATTTTTTGTCATTGTCTTTCTAAGAGATTTTAATATTCTCAATACCTTTGCCACTCTGGTTAGAGCGAGGAGGTGAGTTTGAATGTGGAATCAAGTCATTATCTCCAAAGCCATGTGAAGATGAGTGCAAGTTCTAATATCCCATCTAGTCCAACTTTTTGGACCTGAGAAAGATACTTAATAACTTTCATATACCCAATATCTGGTGATATGAAAGTGCCCAATATCTCTCTTACCGGGAGAGCAAGTTCACAAATGACAAGTGTTATGTGAAACTAACATTAAAATATGAATTGTGGAGTAATTTGGTATACAATTTTCTTCCTTTTCCCAATTAGCTTGTATTCTATTTTTAAAAGACACTGAATAATAATTATTCTTATATATGCTATGAATGGTTTTAAAACCCACTGGACCCAGGAAAGCTAAGCCTTTTTGACCAAGACCAACCTGGGTAAGACCTGGTTTGAGGTTTGGTTTGATCTGGAGAACTAGCCCTGGTCCCCTGTTTTCCTGGCTCCTCACTCTGATTCTGAGTGTTCATGGGGAAATATTAATTGTCCTTTCTTCTTTTGGAGTTATGTTTATATTCCTATATTTCTAACCAAAATGAATCTCTTGATACTTTTTTTTTTTTTTATCAATACCTCCTCCCCTCTTTGATGGGATTCCTTGATCTCTTATCTTTAGGGGCTTATAAATTAGTTCTTGGGTTATGGTGACTCTAATCATAGCTGATGTTGACTGGGAACATTTTCTGTCTCTCCATTGCCTTCTTTTCCAGGTGCTCAGGGCACTTGACAACATGTCATCTTATGGAGACTCATCAAGAAAGACTGTGAGGTCACTTGTCAGATGTTTTTAGGGCGTCATAGAAGGGACTAGTATTGCTAACTGGGTTTAATTGTAAAGAAAGGAGAGGGATTATTATATTCCAGGATAGAAATGTTGTAAAATGTTGCTGTTTTCATTATTTTTATTGATAATTATCATAAAACCCACTTAATTACAAATGATAAAGTATCTTATCCTTGGGATCAGTAAACACTTTCTCTTGCTTTCCTATTTCTCCTTGTTTCAGTTATCATCATAGTGTTGCATAATGAAAAAAAAAACTTCACAGTAACATGTGACTGTGTAAACATTTCTTTTTCATTTGTGCATCTGCAAGTTCATTGCTAAGGTGTGGCTGATATGGGCTGGGCTGGCCCATGGTGCAGGTTTTGTTTGGGTCTGCTACACACATCTCTCAATTTTCTTATACTAGTAGCATGCTTCTACCCAAGACTTGCTTCTCATGGTGATAGCATAAGTACAAGATGCAAATTCTCTTGACCCCAAATGAGTGATGTGGGGATACACATTATTGAGTGTCCTTGTTACTCTTACCGTGGCAGAAATTTCCATGAAGCTTAGTGGCTTATACAAGTAGCAGTCATTTTGTTGTCTCTCATTGTTTCTGTGCATCTGGGATTCAGGAAGGGCTCAGCTGGATGGTCCTGGCTCAGGGTCTGTTGTGCAGGTGCAGTCAGATGATGGCTGGAGCTGGCGTTGCAGGAGGCTGCCCACACATCTCTCACCTTTCTTCATGTGGTCTTTGAGTGAGCTCTCTGAGTTTCCGCACAGCTCAGTGGTGGCTTTAGGCTTGTCAGCCTGCTCACAAGGTAGCTTAGAACTTTAGCACAGTTGTTCCAGAAAACCAAGTAGAATATACTTTGTCTTTTATGACTAGCCCTGGAAGTTGCATGGCATCACTTCTACCATTCCCTGTTGGTTGAAGCTGTCACAAAAGCCTTTCCACTTTTAAGGGGAAGAGACATGGATCTCAACTCTCCATGAGATCCATATGAAGGTCACATTGTGAAAAGCACACGGGGGTTGGAAGATAGTGTTGTGGTCATTTTGGAAACCACAGTTTGCTACAGTGGGGCAGTGCTTTCTGCCCACTGTGGGATGGGTATTGGTGGAACACCACCTTGAACTGTCATGTGTCTGTAGCACTTTGTGCAGGGACAAAAACACAGTGGATGTGCAAACTGTGTTGGGTTAGGTGCCTAGACATGCAACTCTGATGGGAAGCTTGAGCAAGGCGTTTATTGAGGGACTGGGCTTAGGACAGACACCCAGTAGAGTGAGAGAAGCAGTATAGAACAGGGGAGAAACCAGAGAAACATGGTTTTAGGAGAAGTCTGGCTTCAGCCTAATCTGATGAGGATCTCTAGAGTGGAAATTGTACCACAAGAGCTGTCCTGCGTTGAGGCAAGTAGGTTGAGCTTTAATTCCTCTGTATGAATCAGTCACAGGTGTCACTTGGGGGAGGCTTGGGGGCTCCGGCATCTCTGGGCAGGGCAGCTCCCATCAGCTAAGGGGAGGCTTCCAGAGAAGGATGCAGGTGTGGGCCAGAAACAGCCAGCACCTGGGACAGCAAGAAGAGGCAGGTGTATACCTGCCTGGGAAGGGGGTTCTGAGGGACACCGAGTGCACCTGCTGCAGTCTACCCCTCATGCCACTTACAGTCGCTGTGTTTCATATCAGCCTTACCCCATCTTCTCACAACTTCTCTAGGATTCTTCTTGGTCCCTGTTGCTGCCATTGAGGCCACAGCTGACACTGTCACATGCCTGTCTGCCCCCCTTTCTGTTACGGAATCTCCTGTCATGGCTAGCACTTACGCTCACCAGTGTGGCTAAGTGTGGTGGAGTGACCCAGGCTTTTAGCGAGGGGGCTGAGCCCTGGTTACCATGCCCATTGCAGGCTGTGCTTGTTGTACTTATCAGCTGATGGCTAAAACTGGGTATTGAAGTCCCAGGAGATGCCTGCCCCCATCAAGCATCCCCTGTGTACCTATTCCTCAGGCCTCCACTGTGTAACACATCCCTACTTCCTCATGATGGACATGGTCAACCCCTCTGGCCAGTGAGACAGCTCAGTCTCTTTGCCTGCTGAGGAGCCTGAAGTGGCCAGGCAGGCAGAAGCTATGGGTTTAATTTTAGCAAAAAGCATTTCTAGCTCTGCAGAGCCTAGAGTATTGTATGTAGGAAGCCCAAATTCCAAAGTCACACTGGGAGTAATAGCGAGAGGGTCACCTCCCAACCCTGCTTCCCAGACCTGTGTATATTCTGTTTATCAAGAACTAGCCCATATCATGGCTCTTGCTACCTCCTAAAGGATGGCGCCTCACCTGTACGGGGTGTTATGTCCAAGCTTGCCCCTTCACTATGGTCTTGAGAGCGTTCGGTCAAGCCATCAGAATGTGAATGGTGTGGTAAGTAGCGGGACCAGCGGGTTACATGGTCATGTGTCCGTGTGCACCTTCTTTCTTTGCTGTAAAGTAGATTTCTTTGTCTGAAGTGAATTTACTCAGGATCAAGACTCTCAGCCATAGCAGTCGATTGAAGTTCGTGGATAGCAGTGGTGGCTGAGGCTGTGGCAGGAATGATAGATTCATACCTAGAATATTTGTCAATTCTAGTCAGGATGAAATATTGCCCATTTTCAGGGTAGAAGTAAATCAACTTGTCATCAGTGAGCTGGCTGGTCTCATGGAAGGATGGTGCCATATCTAGGGCTCAGGACTGGCCTTTGTGGCTGTCTGGTAACATTCAGCAGGAGCGCAAGCTGGATAACCTTGGAGGGTAAGAGCCCATGCTGTTGGATGACCCTCTGTCCCTGTCATCATGGCAGCAACATTTATGAGTCCTTGCATAAGCACTGGGATGGCCAGTGACAGAGGCTGGCTGAAATGTGTCCCATTGGCTGTTTACTCCTCACACTTGATGCCCACACTCATTGGTCTATCCACATAGCCTATAACAGACCTCCTTGTCCCCAGTCTTCCAAGCTTGTTTCTACCGACCGTGCAGCCATGCCTGCAACAACTGCACATGAACCTGCATACATGTACGTCTCTCTTTACCACAGCACTTTCCTCTTCACACAAAGTGTGTGATCATGTATGCTTCCTGGGGTTCCGACCATTGGAGGATCCCCTCTCCACTGTCAGGGTTGGAGTGCAGCAGTAGTCCATTCGACCTATGCCAGGCTAGCAAGCTGCCCTGTCTGTGAGCCAAGCTGGGCCTGGGGTTTTCTTTTTGTCTCAGCCAGGCTGAGCTCCTCGCTGTGATCTGAAGAGGAAGGGCAGCTGCAACAGTGGTGTGAGGTGGTGGGGGTGGGTCTGGCCATCTGTTAGGCAGCTAACTTGTGCCCTCTGGCCCTGCTCACATGAAACCTGGGGTGTAAACTTCCACTTTACAATGGGCTGTCTCTGGGCCCTTCTGGCTTTAGGACTTGCTAGATCTGACAGTACAATAGCTCAACAGCCCATATAGTCATGTGCTGTCCCATGGTCGGATGTTCAGTTTCCACCAAGGCCCAGTAACCACCAGGAGCTGTTTTTTTTATTTTTTTTATTTTTTTTATTTTATTTTTTATTTTTTTATTTTTTTTGAGACAGAGCCTCAAGCTGTCACCCTGGATAGAGTGCCGTGGCATCACAGCTCACAGCAACCTCTAATTTCTGGGCTCAAGCGAGTCTCCTGCCTCCGCCTCCCAAGTAGCTGGGACTACAGGCGCCCGCCACAACGCCCAGGCATTTTTTGATTGCAGCCGTCATTGTTGTTTGGCGGGCCCAGGATGGATTCGAACCCGCCAGCTCAGGTGTATGTGGCTGGCGCCTTAGCCGCTTGAGCCACAGGCGCCGAGCCAGGAGCTGTTTTTAGAATAATATATCATCCTTTACTGAAGATGGCATGCTATCGCTCCAGAACTCTTGGGTCTGCACTGTAATTCTCCACTTGTATCATGCCCAAAGTACCACACAGCACCTGTGTTCACCATCAGTGCCTTGGAATGTGCCTGGTCTGGTGACCCAAGTGGCAGGGCTGCTTGTTTTCCAGCTTGGAGTTGCTATAATTCTTTCTTGCTCTGGGCCCCACTCAGAATGGGCAGTCTTCTATGCCATACAGTTTATAGACAAGAAATTTTATGTTTAGAGGATGAGTAACTTTTCAGAGCTATTTCACAGTGGTTCAAGAGTGTGTATGTGCCACTTCCGCTGCTCCTTGTCACTTGTCTATGCTTCTAGGCCCATTTCCAGGGTATCTATGAATAGAAGAAAACGTCACCTGCTGTTGATTGCATGTATGTGAATCGGCTCAGCTTTGAAAGGGAAAGTGTAAATCAGTTTTGGCTTTTCAAAATAGGCTTTGACTCAGGTAACCATATTCTCCAAGGACAGGAGCTAGTGCCATGTCCTGCCCTGACTCAGTGTCTGATTCAGAATAAGACTTGGCTAAATCTGGGAGGATTTTTGGATTGCATTGTAACCTTTTCATCTTGTCCTTTAGCTAAGAATAGATCTGTACCATGAACAACCCTTCTGAAATCATCACCTTCCACTAGAATTCTGAGTTTTTATTCTGTGTTCAATCTAGATAATAGGGATCATTGTGTTTTAAACTTTTCTTTTTCTTTCTTCTTCCCAGTTTATCTTTGCTTGATGGAGTTCTCCCAGATGCTTTTGGATTGACTAGAACATTAGGGCATGGTTGGCTCAGAGAGGGCAATTTACTTGCTTAAACTACTTAGGTTGTAACCAGGACTCAACTCCAAGTGGTTCAATTCCACTGCATCAGATTAGGTTAGGACTAAGTTTAACACATCTTATATTTATTGACAACTGTTGACAGGAAACTAACAACTACTTGAATGGTAGTGTCTTAGGGAATTAGTGATTTTTTGAAGATTGGAGCAGGATTAAAATACTATCAATTTTAGATTTTATTTTACTTTAATAAAATGAACTATTTTCCATACTGAACCTCAGAGTCAAAGCATTCTATGATAGACATACTTTTATCTGACAATGTGAATGTTACTTTTTTTGCATTATTATTATTATTATTATTGTTGCTCAATATTTCGTTGCAGCAGTCGTCTGATTTCTTTTCAGAATGTATTTCTCTTGGTTCGTTCTTTACGAGGTTTTTGTTTCTAGTCCTTATCTTAAACATTGTTAGTGTTATTAAATTTTAAGCCTCTTTAATTTTGTGAAGTCAAAAAGTGGAAACCGAATAAACACATGAATATGTATAGAGAAAATAAAAAAAATAAAATGAACTATTATTTATTTATTTTTTCAGATTAATAAGGGAGTATAAATCGTTAGGTTACAGTGTTTGTGTTTGTTAGGTAACGCCCCTCGCCCAGGAGGTGTGCCATATAACCTTAACATGGTGCTCATTAGGTGACAGCACACTGATCCCTCTTCCCCATCTCCTCCCCCACCCCAGCTTGGATTAAATTGAGTTTTTCTCTTGTCTGGGCATGTATTAGTTCATCTACTGGCTCCATATTAGTATTGAATGCATTTGGATACTGGTTTTCCAGATAAGATGACCTTTTAATTATTTGCATAAAGATTATTCTGGCAAAATTTCAAGTTTTGGGGGGACTCAGGAAAGTTCTTTTAACTTTTGTTTATTGTGGCTTACAGACTAGTAGGAGGTAGATTTTTAGGAAGTAGGATAAAAATATAAGTAACTGTCCTGATATTATTGAGTAAATATGAAAAAACACTGAGTCCTTTTATGCTAATATAATTCCTTGTATATATTAATTTCACTTCCAAATATATATCTATCTATATTTCTTTTACACAATACACATACTTTTGATTAAAAGAAAATTTTAGGCTCCTTTGGCACCCTTTAGAAGGCCTTTTATACCACCCAAGTGATTCACTCTTGGCCACAGTATAGAGGAAGGAATTTAGAGGATTTGTTTAAATGAAAAAGATCTGAAAGCAGCACACCTTCCAATTTCTTCTCCTCCATGGTTCATGTCGTAGTTTCAATAATTTGCTCTCAGTGCTTTTTAAGAACTATATAAGCTTATATTCAAACAAAAATTAAAAATGGATTTCAAAGTCCGTACCTAACTTTGGAGCTCATAGCTCTTTCTATTTGTTAGTGGAAATACTGCTGAGAGTCATACCTGCTCTTCTACTTTGCCAAAGTGATTGCCAAAGGAATGGAGCTACCAATTAGAAAGGAATTCCAGTCTTAACCTGTGTATCTAAAAGAGCATTGAAGGGAACCAGTTTGTAACCCACAGGGACACTTCTTAATACTCTCTTTCCTTTCCACCACAATTAAAAAAAAAGAAAAACACTCCCACCTACACCCTCACTCAGCCTACACACTATTCTAGGAGGAAACAGAGGGTAGCCTTGGTCCTCTTGGCCCCAATGTCAACACACTTGTATGGGAATAAGACAATAAGTCATACGGTTTAGATCATCTGATATGCAGGATTAATTTACTTTTGGTCCATTAGCATGACTGATCTGAAGAGACGTTGTTTATTGAAACTCTTGGAATAGATTTGTAGGAAGAAGGTGCTGACTGTGGCTGTTGTTTTACAGAGTTCCCAACATAAGGAATATTGTATTTCTTGCTTGGGATCAGCCTGCATTTCTGCCAAGAACTCACAGTCCCCTGGTTCTAATCCTGACCATAGACAGAACAGATAATTGGCTGCAAGTTGGCATGTGGTATTTCTGTTAACTATGTCAGCCTGCCCTCCAACGTATGCTTGTCTGTCTTTGTCTTTCTTCCAGCCAGGCCTCAACAGACACAAAATATTTCTGGGTTTGAGCTAAAGAGCAAAAATCTCATATGATGCTGCCTTTGGTTTTCTCCTTCTGATTGTTAGAATTTGCTGCAGCAAACTTACCTAAACAAGGTTGTAATTGACATGAGAGCCATGTGGTGTGAGCACCACAGCGTTAATGACTCCCCTGGTGAATTCAGCCTTTGCTGTTGTTCAACTTCTGCTGGAAGTGACTCCTACCTACTAATCTAAGTCTTTTGGGAGGGAAAAGAGGTGGCTTCTCTAGGTCCTTCAATTTTCAGATCTTCACCAGAAATAATTTATGACCTGGAGGCCGTTTTTCTAACCAGGCTAACCCATGAGTCATTCCCGTGTGCTCCCCATCTTGCACAATGATTATATTCCTCTGTCCATTCGCACTTTTAATTATGCATTTACTCGATGGGCTTCCCTTCTGGTTAACTTCTCTGGGTAACTCATTAACCCTCTGAGTCACACATTCATTATTAAAGAGAGGACAGAAATGAAAGAACAAAAAGGAACTGTGCCCCGGAGGCGTTAACTGCCTATTCGCCCACATTTAGGATGTGACCTGCACTGTGGTGAGGTCATTCCTTGTGGCTGGTTTTAATACGAGCTTTTGCTGTTGTAAGACACCGGGTTATGATGCTGGTAAAAAACACTTCCCTCCTACTTCGCTATGCCTTCTGAACTTGTAGTCTCAAAACAGTGATGGAGCCCCTAATTAAAAAGGAATTCTAGTCTTAGCCTGTATATCTGAAAGAATATTGAAGGGAAGCAATTCATAAGCCACAGAGACACTTCTTAATATTCCCTTTCCTTTCCACCACAATTTTTTTAAAAAAACCACTCCCACCCACACCCTTGCTCGGCCTGTACACTGTTTCTTTCCTTCTTAGCCCTTCCTCAAGGTAGGTTATTGTACTTCTTTCAGCCTAGGACACCCCTTTGAAAAGTGTGGTACATGGTAGTCCCTGGCCGATCCGTTGTTGTGAGGATTAAAATGTAAACACCACCTCCAGAGTACCTGGAACATTGCAAATACTCCTAAAGATTAGCTGTTATGCTTTTCAATTCAGCCTCACTAGCCTCTATTTTGATTTTTCTCTCTTAGTAGAAACACTGGAGAAAAAAGAAAAATCCAGAAGGTTGGAAAATGATCCTTAAAGAACAGGAACAATAGATATCAATTATTGAGTGTGACTATGTCCACAGTGCTATGCCGAGTCCTCTATATACGGTATCTGTTTAATCTTCCCACAACCCTGAGGGACGGATACTATTATTATCCCCATTTCACAAATGAGGAAACTTGAACTAAGAGCAATGAAACAACTTGCCCTGGGCTACAGAGCTGGTAAGTAGAGGAGTTGCAATTCAGACTTGGGCCTGACTGCCTTCCAAGCCATGGTTTAATGTCTTTGCAAAAAGCTGTAAGCCAGGAAGGCCAGTGTTCTCTCTGTAGATTTTGACTCACAAGGCCATGACCCCCTGCTTAGAGACATGTGGCCTCTGATGATGACTGACCTGCCTTTGCAAACAGCCTTCCCTGGGGGAGCTGGGCCCTATAGGCTGGGATGAGACCACCTGGTCTGGGCTGAGGTGGAGTCTCTAAGGCCTCCTTGGTTTTCAGTCAGACACAGAGAATCATGTATTTTTCTGCAAAGGTTGGCATTTATTTCTTAATAATCAGTTAAAAATTTATGTAGCCTCTCTAATCAGCAAAACAAAGGCTTTTTGTACTGTTATGTGTGCTAGAAACTACTAATGAGTTCTTGGGGATTTATCGCTGACTTTAGAATAGAAGTAGAAGCCAGTATATCTGGAGTTAGTAAAAACAGGTTTTGCCAAGGTATTTTGACTTCACAGGAACCTTTAAGTATTCCAGAAATCCAGTGCTGCATCTATCCTGGGGAATTTGAGGATGACTGGTGCACATCCTTCTTCTACTCCAGATCCCCCTTCTGTTCTTGTAGATATGTCCCTGGGCTGGTTGGCCATCTGAGGGTCCCCTGTCTGGGCAGAGTCCCAGTGGTAGGACCAAGCTCCCACTCATCACTCAATCCAACACCCATCAGTTGCCCCAGAGGATGGAATGGAAAATTGAGCTTGGCACCAAGTATAAGGGCCAACATATTCCTGGGTTCCAAAGACTCGCCAGCAAGAGGGTCTGCTGCAGCCTGGGGTGCTGATTGATGCCTATTTTTGTGTACACATGAGTCTAATGCCATTAAGGCTAGTGGCAATCCATTTAATTCTTCTTTTTCTTCCTCTCTTCTTTCTTCTCTTTCATCTGCTCCCTTCTTCCTCTCTTTCTCCCCATTTTCTACCTTCTTGTATTTTTTTACTTTGAAATATATATAGCTAGAGAATTTGTCAAGAAGATTTGGAAGACCATTCCCATACTTACTCATTTATTCATTCATTCATTTCTCAAATGTCTATAAAGCACTTAACTCTGAACTGGGTGTGGGATGGGGAGGTCCAAAGGCAAATGAGAAATCTTTTCTCTGGGATGTGCACAGTCTGGGAGGAAGAGGCAGACATCTGACAATTACAGCAAGCAACATGTTCTGAGCGCTCACATATGTACCAGGCATTGTGCTGAGTTGCCCTTTAGCAGGATCATCTCACTTAATCCTTATAGAAACACTCTGAGAGGAGTTTTGTATTTTATCCTCTTATGCATGAGGCTGAGGCAAAGATAGATTAAATAATTGGCCTGAGGACACACAGCTAGCAGGTCATAAATCTGACTTGACCCCAAATAGTCTGAGTCCAGAGTCAGTATCATTAACAGTTATGCTGTTTCCCATATAATTACAGCATGCTGTGACAGATGTCACACAAGTAGGTGTAGCAGAAGTAAGATTTGAACCTGGTCTTGAATGATGAATGGGAGTTTTTGAGGCTGGAGAGGTGAGGAAAGATCATTGCAGGCCTAGGGAACAGTGTGAGAAGACACAGAGGCAGAAGACCAGGCATCCACAGCCCATGGCTGGGAGCAGTGTTGTGGACCAAGCGTCATGGTTGGGGATGGGCAGGATGACCAGAGAGAAGCCCAGAAAGACAGTTGGGCCTAGACTGTTACCTGTCCTTAGGTTGAGTGCTCAGAGAAGGAGCTTGGTCCTATAGGCAGTGGAATGACTTGACACCTTCTGAAAAGAGAGGGAAATGACCAAACTTGTATACTGGGAAGACAGTCATCATTTAAAAAATAAATAGAGGAAAGAGCCACATTATGAACAATCTTTGTATATTAGGGATATGAATGATAGGATCTTTTTTGTTTCTTTACACATTTTCCAAATGTTATTTAATCAGATTATTTAAATAATATGATGTCCTTGTGCACACACATATAAAGGGCATGTGTGTTGGGGGAGAGAGCTGTGAACTGGTGATGCAGAGAGAGAAGTGGAGTGGGGAACAGGACTTCTCAGTGAAACTCCATAGAAAGCAATCGGGAGTGTCCAGATGAAAGCCAAGGGCCTCGGTTGTCAGGGACTGTAACTGACTTGATTCTGTTGATCTTCAGCCCCTCTCGTAGGGCCTAGCAGGCATTACACACTTCTCAAATACACAGTAGGTCAGTGAATGAGTGAATGAACAAAAGAAAATGAAAGTAACATGGTTGGAGAAAAGATTGTGAATTTGAGGAAGACTTCTGAGTGACAGCCTCCACCTCCTAGAGTCCTATAATGGTACAGTGGAGACAAAGTCTCTACCTTTAGCATCAGGGTAATGGATCATCCTCTTATCTGTGATGGAAAATATGAAAGGAAATTCCCAAAGGGAGAAGGGATGATAAAAACTTTGATTTTGAATATGTTGACTTTGGGTTTAAATTTATAAAACAAATTTAACCACTTATGATAAAATCCAAATTAGATGTGGAAGACAGATGGACTAGAGAGAGTGTGTCTTCAGGGAAGACAGCCCAGAAGGAGACCCATTGCTTTATGAAAGGGCAGATGAATCACAGTTGAAAGCTGTCTTCAGAATATTCCAGTCCATGTGCCCTCTGCACGTAGTTAGGGAATGCCTCATTGTGCAAACCTCTGTAAATTAACCACCCAAAAGACTGTAACAAACTGGTCAACGTAAAGAGGTGGTCAACATAAGGAACTAGGCCTATTGTACTGATAGGTATGTCTGATACATGTCCAGTGTCTGAAAATTAGGTTAACTTAAGGAGGTGGTCAATGTAGGGAGGTGGGCAACTATGGAGGTTCTCCTGTATACTGTATGCACACCAAGTGCACAAATCTCAAGTATACAGTTTTTAGAATTTACAAAAAATGAATACAATTCACCCAGGACAAGAATAGAGCATTTCCACTTTTCAGCTTACCAAACATCTTACTTGGTCCTCTGTCAGTCATTATCATCCACCCACCAAATGTAACCACTGTTCTGGCTTATCTCACCATAGGAATTTTGCATAGTTTTAATCTTTACATATAAATGAAATCATATAGCATGTTCTCTTTTTGTCTGGAATTTTCCTATCAACATTATGTTTATGGTCTTCATCATCATGAGTTGTGTGGGTGGAGTTTGTTTTTTCCTGTTGTCCCAAATTATTGATTGGATGACTGTTATAATGGAACACGCCATTCTACCATTGGTTTGAGTTGTTTACAGTTTGGGGTTATTGCAATTAAGATTTTATTTTCAAAGTGGACATAAATACTTATTTTTATGTACACACATATAACCAGGAATGGAATTCCTAGGCCACAGGGTGTTTGTATGTTTCACTTTTGTAATTGCTACATAAAAATTTTATGAAGTGGTTGTACCAGTTTACACCAGCAGCTTATGGAATTCAAATTGTTTCATGTCCTCACCAACACTTAATTTTAAAAAATCATTCTGAAAGGTTTGTAATGGTATCTCACTGTGGTTTTAATTTGCATTTCCTAATAACTAATGATACTGAGTTCTTTTTCATGATTATTGCCTGTTTGGGTATTCTCTTTTTCTTGTGAAGTGTTGGCTTAAGGTTTTTGTCAATCAGTTGTAAGTTCATGTCAGATAACTCCAATATACAGATCACCTATGAGCCTGTTTTTACTATATGTTTTTCTTTTGGCTTTCAAGAGTTTGGTCTATTTTCTGGAATGTTTGGTATTTTTTATTGAATACTGGACATTATGTATGAAAAACAGTAGAGCCTATGGATGATGTTAACTTCCTTTAGAGAAGATTTCATTTCCCCACATTGAGTATGGGAATATTACCTTGATCCAGTTGATGCTGGTCTGTTTCTTAATCTCTTGCAGAGACTGAACTGAAAGTCCTTTTCAATGGTCTCTGAATCCTAAATTTTGTTTGTCCAGCCCACTGAGACTGCCACATTCGCTGGGATGCTAACTTCTACTTGGCTTCTGTGTTCTGTATTGTACATTATCAACTATCCTGAGGGAAGAATGTGACCATGGCCAGAGGGGTCCCTTCAGTGAATGTTTTTATTCACTGGGATCTTGGAGCTCAACCAGGTGGCTTGCGTGTGTGAGTGTGTGTGTATGTGTGTCCGTTTGTGTCTGTGTTTGTATGTGGCATTTTGTCCAGCTTTTATAAATGTTTTTAGCAGGAAGGCTAATCTGCTACCAGCTGCTCTGTCGTTGCTAGAAGTGTAAGCTTGCTATCCACATTTTAAATAATTCTTAGAAGGGCTTTTCAATAACCTCCTTATTCTTGCAGTTTTCAATTGCCCTTATGGTCAAAGACTTCATTGTATCTCTTTGTACTCTTTGAGAGGCAAGAAAGAAGCAAAGCCATGTGTGAAAAGGGTGAGGTATTTCTAACTCAGAAAGGACCAGAAACTAGGGACTGGATTCTAATTTTATCCTCTTTGCCTCCCATAATGTTCAAATATGGTTAGAATGGTGATTCCCCAGAACAATATGACTTTAATTTCTGGCCATCTATATTGCACATATATATATTTTTTTATTGTTGGGGATTCATTGAGGGTACAAGAAACCATGTTACACTAGTTGCATTTGTTGGGTAAAGTCCCTCTTACAATCGAGTTTTGCCCCCAAAAGGTGTGGCACACACCAAGGCTCCAAGACCCCACCCCCCTCGCTCCTTCCCTCTCTCTGCTCTTCCTTTCCCCATCCCTCCCTCATTCTTTCTCTCTCTGTTCTCCCCTTCCCTCACCCCCACCATGTCAATAATTGT
>CAUYRH010144837.1:0-24525 GCA_963574655.1 Perodicticus potto
ATCCACGAATGGATTAATAAATTGTGGTACATGTATACCATGGAATATTACACAGCCTTAAAGAAAGATAAAGACTTTACCTCTTTCATGTTTACATGGATGGAGCTGGAATACATTCTTCTTAGCAAAGTATCTCAAGAATGGAAGAAAAAGTATCCAATGTACTCAGCCCTAATATGAAGCTAATTTATAGCTAAGCTATAACCCAATTATAGCACAAGAAGGTGGGGAATGGGGCAAGGGAGGAGAGAGCGGAGGATGGGTGGAGGGAGGGTAATTGGTGGGACCACACCTATGGTGCATCTTAGAAGGGTACAGGTGAAACTTACTGAATGTAGGATACAAAGGTCTTAACACAATAACTAAGAAAATGCCATGAATGCTAGTTAACCAGTTTGATGAAAATATTTCAGATTGCATATGAAACCAGCACATTGTATCCCATAATTGCATTAATGTACTCAGCTATGATTTAATTTTAAAAAAGAAAAGAAAAAAGCAGACAGGGCTCTCTCCAATCCTTCTTCATTGGTCCAGTGCCTTTGTGCAGCCCTGCTGTGTTGAGTTAGGTTGATTTCAACGATGAAGTCCCAGAAGGCAAATGTTCCACCTGACACCACTGGGCCTGAGCAGTGCTTCACTCTCCCCCTAGTCAACAGCCAGGATATGTATAACTAGCTGTGCGACTCTTAGGAAGCCACGACCGCGGTGGTCCAGTCTCAAAACAATGTTGTGATTAGGGCCACAGCATCCAGCAGGATGAAGGTGTCACATGTGAGGGTGTCACATTAGCTAATCCAGGAGGATTCCATCCTCCTTTATGCAGTCCCCACACACTCCCCAGATTTTTCTCTCAAAGTCTCCCAAACACCCCTGACCCCTGCCTTTGCCCCTCCTCTCTCCCTCCCACCCCTTCTTCATCTTTCTCCGAAAAACCGCATCTCAGAAAAGACCAAAAAGAACAGAAGGGAAGGAAGAGGAAGAAGCTAACTTCAAGGAGGCGGAACTGGACCCAGAGAGGGTGTCAGATGCTGAGAAGCCAAATCACATGGCTCCACCGTACGGTGCAGCTACGTGACTGCATCTCAGCTCAGCCACTCGGCAGCCGTGCAACCTCAGGGAAATGACCTCCTTCCCCGGTTCCCTCATCTGCCAAGTGTTGACAGCGACAGCACCTGCCTGGTAGGACTGCTGAGAGGAGAAGACAGGTTTAACTCCTTAGCACCCTCACGAGCGTGCCCGGCACGAGGTACGAACCAGGTAGTCAGCATATGGTACACAGTAGCTATCTGTATACCATAGATCTGTAGTCTTCCTCATTCCCAAGCAGAAGCTTTGTGAGCTGACCACCCAAGGCCCTGGACAACCTGGTCAGCATGCAGAGGTGCTCACCATAAGGAACTGGGCCTCCTGAACTGACACATGTGGTCAACTTCCACAGGGAGGTGGTCAATGTAGGAAGGGGGCCAGCTACGGAAGTTCTATTGTGTATTCTCAGCACGTGGGGAAGCGCCTGGCATAAACTAGGGCTCAGGAGTGTTTATCGGATGAAATTCATCTGTCACTTTGCTTTTGGTAATTACAGTAATGGGAAATGCCTGCATCTCCCATGGTACATCTCCACCCTTGTGCCATCACAAATTGTGCCCCCAGCAGAAAGAAAACAGCTTACAAGCATTTCCAAGAAATGCCTTATCTTTGACCTTATCTAGGGTGTGCCCACATCCCTTCATGCTGACACCAAGACACAGAGGAAATGAGCACGGCCCCTGTCCCCTCGCTGCACAAAGAGGGGCCCGTCAGGACCAGGTCCCAGGGCCTCGCCCCAAAGTGGCTCCCAGGCCAGGTAGGTTGATGGGAACTGTCCCGCCATGGAACAGTAGATATATTCACACAGGAGTGTCTCTCCAGACTCTTGGGAGAAGCAGAGATATCTCAGACTCAAAGAACTGAGTCCAGAAGTGGCCCCATGTACAGAACTGCGTCCTGGTCACTCTGTGTGAGTCTGGATAGGCGCAGGGCTCTGAGGTCACACTGGAGGCTGAGGACTCGGGACTGCGCATCCCTCCCAGACCATGACCTTCTCTTGATGACTTGGTGCTAAGGCTGCATCAGACCCCAGTTGTGTCCGTTTACTCATTAGCATTGCGATTTTGCTTCAGATTTGTTCAACAACAAAAGTATTAATGGAGAAAAAGTTCTACGCAGAAGCTTCTGTGCCGGCTTGGCCACACTGGATACAAACCCCATGACCAAAACTTTCAGGCAATATTTATGCTCCTTTTTAAGATGTATGTTACTAGCCGTCATCTAAACTTACATTTTATTTTTTTTTTAATATAACTTGATGTAAGTTACATACAACACATCACTGAAAATGCATGAATTATGGTACCCTTCAATGATTATTTAAAAATAAAAAGAGAACAATGCAACGACCTTTATCTGATTCGGAGAAGGCCAGGATCTGTCTCCCATTGATTGCTTAAATATATTCTGTACCTTTCAAGGACAATCGCTGAAGGAGAAAGTCAAATATATAATTTCCAAGAAGTTAAGGAGGAAATATTGGTGCTGGATTCCTTTCTCCACAAATGATGGTTCAGGCTCTGAGGGACTGGGGTTGAGGGGAGAGGGTGTCACATTAGCTAATCAAAAAAAGAAAGATAAAGAAATAGAGATCAGAAGGTTTCATACTGAAATAAAGAAATTCATGTTGCCTTAAATATAATTTGTGTTAGTTACATTTCAATTCCTAATTTATACATAGCAGGGTTGATAAAGAATTACATTATAACAAAATTAGCCGGAATAATTAGCATAGTATATGTGCCACTGATTAAGCCCCCAGCAGATAGCTTGGTAATTAAGATCTGTGAGTGCCATATTTTGAGGCTTTGTCATCTTATTATCTGCCTAACAAGTGCCTCATCTTTACCTCCCTTCTGATTTGAAGTTTGATAGCAGTCTCTACTAATTCTCATTTTGTTCTTTATTCTAATGCTGATTATTTTTCCTATGGTCACTATGCTCCCTCTCAAAGTATTTATACAAATGGGTGACTGCTAGATTTCTTTCTAAATGTGAGGCATTTGATGCTGTAAAGCATTTGCACTAGGAAATTTAAGCTCAAAAACCTTTCCAAATCCCTAGTCCTTTGGCCAAAGGAAGAACTAGAGATCAATCATTCTGCAATTTTGTCAAACGTCTGAGCTGAAGACAGATCCATGGAGTTCCTATCTCCTCTCTGGGCACAGTTCATTGCCAGGGTCTGTTTCTCAGTGTCTGTGACACCAGAGGGCAAGTATGCAGTGACTCTGGCTGCTTACTCATTCATGAGCCCAGCCCACGACACCACTGTTCCTTCACTCGGAGAGTCTGGGGTTGGCTGCTGTCATTGCAAACTCCGTTGGGGTTTTATCAAAGAAGGCAGAGAGCTAAAATTATCAAAGAGTAGAGGCTGGGGGAGATTAACTCAAGTTCTTCACTACTGGCTGAGCCATTCCTGGTACATCTCCTTAGGTGGAAACCAGGACATTTCTATGATATAATGGAATAGTAAGCACACTACCTATATCAACCAGGAATGCCTTCAACTGCAAATAACAGAAATACGCAAAAAGGATGTAAGGTAAAAAGACAGGAAGTCTGGAGGGCACCACCCCAGAGCTGGGACAGAAGTTCAGAAATGTCATCTCCAGTCTCCTTCCCTCTTTCTGTTCTACTCTTCTTAATGGTTAGTCCTTCATTGCATGTCTGTTACCTCATGGCTGTAACATAGCTGCCATGGCTCCAGACATCATGTCTCTTTCAATCAGAAAAGCAAATTACTTCCCAGACATATCAGAGCAGACCATGCCTGCTCTCTCTGGCCAATGCAAGGTTTCCAGGGAGGCTGGGGCACTGAGTAGCTGATAAAGGAGACAATGCCTGGGGTTACTGATTTAAATCAGCATGGTTCATCCCCAAGAGGTGGGCACAGTGCTGCAGCTATGCAAATCTAGGCTGTCTTGGGCAGGTGGAAAAAGAATAGATATTGGGCAGGAATTACAGTATCTGGCATCTCAAATGCAGATGGAACAGAACCCACAAAGTCTTATGCAGAGAAACAGAACCAACGAGAGAGAGAGAGAGACAGAAGGAGAAAAGGATTTATTTTAAGAAAATGCTTTGTGTGATTATAGAGACTGCAGGGTAGGTGGGCAGGCTGGAGACCCAGGGAAGAGCTGACTTCGCAGAATTCCCTTCTGCTCAAGGGAGGGCAGCCTTCCAATCAGCCCTTCACCTGGCTCGATGAGGCCCCCCACATTAGGGACGGCTGGCCACTTGTTTTACTCTGATTTAAAAAGTGTTAATCTGATCCAAAAAGCTCCTTTACAGAAACATCCAGAATACGTTTGACCAAGTATCTGAGCGCTGTCACCCAGCCAAGTTACACATAAAATTAATCACAAGAGGACAAGAGAGAGGGTAAAAAAGTGAAAATGCGGCAAAATGGGGCAGCAAAGTGGAGGAGACCCAACAAAAGCCACAGGGCAAGCTCTGGGCCGCCAGAGCCCCAACACACATGACGTTAGCGTGTAGGCTGATGTGAGGAAACCCAGGAGCACAGAAGACAGAGGCCACCGTGAGAAAGGGCCTCCCACCCCCCAAGTGCCCAGACATCTACACGGGGTGCTCAGCACCTCCACATGTCATGGGATTAGTGCTTTGAACCAAGTTTACCAGCCTCACAGGGCAGGGAGGCCGCAGCTAGTATTAGAGTACAGTTTTTTTTGTTTTGGGGGTTTTTTTGCTCATTTCTGTATGCTTCTATCTTCCTGAGACCAGCCAGCCCACCTCTGAATTGGGAGACCAAAGATTCTGTTCCATCCTGTCCAGTTTATAGGGGATCAGCTCTCCTGTGTGTGAAGTGAAGGGGTGTGAGGTGCAGAGTGTTAACAAATGTCCCTTTCCATGGAACACAGGTTCCCAGCCCAGTCCAGGGAAAGGTTTTCAAAGTTTCAAAATCAAGCCTCACTTTAGATCAAAGAAAACATTACTCAACAATACCTCTGAGAGCTTTCTCTGAAAACACTGTCCCTCCTCGCCAGTTCACAGACAGGTCTACCTCCCGAGTCTAGAATGATCCTTCTGTGTGGCCGATGGAAAGATTGCTTCCCAGCTGCCTGTGAGGGCGGGGTGGCAGGGCGTTGGGGGGCGGCCCTCACAGTGCTGTAACAGGAGCCGTGGCCTCTATTTATAGCAGCCCACGCAGCACTCTGGGGCCAGCTGCAGCCCAGGGACTGGGCTTAGGAGGAGGGGAGAAGGGCTAGACCAGCCACAAAGGACACCGCAATGTCCGCCGCTGATTGCCCTCCCCACTACCCGCTGGACTCTGACTTGGTGAAGAGATTAAAGTCTGCCCTGGATGCCAAGGATGAGGAGAGAGTGAGGGGTGTGATCTGCTCTGAAGTCCAGCCCGTGGATGCCGTGATAGAGCTGGCCAATGACGACTGGATGAAAGACCCCGCGGTCCAGCTGCCCTCCAGCGTGCTGCTCGGTAAGCAGACCGCGTCTGCGAGTCTGGAACTAAACCACTAAATTACGTGGGTGGCTGGGCCATTCCTAGAGGTGGAGGGAGTGGGTGGGAAAGATGGATGCCATGTACTTGGATATCTGAGTTGGGAACTTACCTGCAGACACGCACGCCACATGTGGGCTGTGTGTGTCCACTATAGGGCAACGCACTGTCGGCCCTGCCGAGGCGTCCCACACCCTGGCTGCTCTCTCGGCTCCATTTATTTCCAGGCTTGGCCATTTGCACGTGTAAATTTCATCTGCTTATAACCAATCGTAGACATAATTCTCTGCTCCGCTCTCTTGAGATCTAAAAGGTCCATTTTCCGTGGTGCTACATAGTCTTCCTAATTTCCATCACCTGTTGAGATGACGAATCACAAAAGATTTAAACCAAATGCCTACAAAAGGAGAATATTTGTTTACATTTTTACTTCTATAAATAATGCTGTGATGGGTGTCTTTATTAATATTCGTATGGCCTTTTTCTTATTTAGAATTATATCCTTACGAGCAGAATTACTAGAACAAGAATACAAAATTTTCTGGAAGTGTATTTCCAGATTGTCTTCTAGAAGGCTTTCTACTCCCTGTGCCTGCGGGAGGATGTGTTTCACCGCAGCCTCTCCATCGATGAGTGTGGCTGGGAATGAATGGCCGATTCAAGTTGCCAATTTAACAGTGTACACTGGCGGTTCCTCAGAATCCCACCACCTGTCTGTCCATCCTTTCCTTACTGGTCAGAACTAAGTCCTGTCCAGAGGATTTTCTAGGCTTCTGGGATCCTTCAGGACTATCTCCCCATCTCTTTGAATCATTTTTTGTCACTTTGTAGGACTTCTTCACATAACTTGGACATAATCCCTCTGGCAAAATCAGCTGACAGCGTCTTCCCTGGTCTGTGCTATTTTCCGGCTTGTCAGAGGTGCCCCACAGGGTTGGACTTGGCCCCTAACGGGTGTTGAGGGATCCTCTCCACCCACAGTCCCCCGAGCACGCACCAACAACCATGCACACACAAGAACACACGCGCACACGTGTGTACAATGTGCAGAAGGATCACCAAATGGAACACACGTGGGACGCTGACTCCAGGGAAACGGAGCTTCCAATGGGACAAAGAGAGCCTCTGAGACGTGGGCTCCCTGTCTCCTGCGGTCGGGGTGCACTTCCAGGCTGCCCTTCACTCGGAGGCATCCGCAGTTTACTTTAGGCTTTAGGGAGAAACTATCTCCTGCTTCTTCTTTAGCTGGGTTTTCCTAATATCTGAGGACCGTGGGTCCAGGAGCTGGGATCCCAAGCTCAGTACCTGCCGCCTGTCCGGGAGACTGCCCTGCAGGGGGGGAGGGGAGGCTCTGTAATCACAAACTGCGATTTGCCCAGGAGCAGCGAGCTGTGCCTCTTGCATTTGCTTCTAGACCCACCTTCCCTGGCAGCCCCTCGAGGCTGATCTCCAGGATCCGCACCCACCCCGGGCCTCTGACTCCCGGGTGCAGTTACTGAAAGGAGAGGGGGGCGGCACTTGCTCCCTGGGACCCCTCCCTGCCAGGTACTGCTGAGGCTTGGTGGCCTCCTTCTGCTGAAGGCTCAGCCCCCAGACAGCAGCTCCTCCCTCCTCGCTGGCCCCTTCAGGTGCAGGGACGGGAAAGCCCCCCCTAGCCCTTCCCTTACCTTCCTGCCCACCACTCCCTGTGGCCACGCTGTCTGCTTTCTGCAGGATGCTGCGTGGAGCGAGTGTCTCTCTACATGTCTCCCTTCCCAAACCTGTCCCGGACACACAGTTGAAGAGCTGTGTACTTGGAATCCTTGATTTAAAGTATCATTTCCCTTCAAGTTACCAACTGCCCTGAAACATGTTTCCTGTCCCCATCACTTTAAAAAGCTGGAAACCAAGGAAATGCCTGTTAGGCAAGTTACACTCTCTGTCTCGCTGAGTCCGTTAAGTTCTGGTTTCTATACGGATGTGCGGCTTCCTACCAAACAGTACGATTCATGCCGACCACACACCTCACTGGAGTGCGGAGTCTGTTGTTTTACTTCGGGACGATGGTACCCAAATTAATAAGCACGTGATCCTAAGGGTACCTCTTGTTATCAGCGACTTTGTCACGGAGGAAGCGGGCTGCACTTTAGGAGAAAGAGGAGGAGACCGGCATTTGGGATGTGCCACTCTGGCTAAAATGAGAAACAGGATTTGGAGGAGCCAAAGAAAAGGGAGGAGAGTGAGTCTAGTTAGGGGGTAACTGAAGGCAGATGCCCAGGTGAGGGACGACAAGGACCTAAGCCGCACCAGCAGGATAGACTCAGAGGCAGAGAGAAAAGGGGAGAAATACCGAGGAGGCTTGATGGGAAGGTCTGGGTGACAAGCAGAGGACAGAGCCACAGTGCCGCCAGCTGAGAAAGACAGTAGACGGACCCGTGATTGTGACAGAGCCTCTACCCCACTGAGCTCTAGTGACCCCAGTCACGTCCCTTCTCTCGACCGATGTCCACACTTATTAACAAGGGCATGTGACTGGTACTTTCCAGAGAGATCCACGAGCTTCCTAAAGAAAGCTCCCTGGTGGAATGAGCCTCAGAAAGTTCCTGCAGAATCCCCTCCCAGAGACAGCACAGCGACGTTTCAAAGGCTCAAAATGGATTTGCCGCAACGGGACGGGAGGACTTAACTGTGTTTACTACGCCTTCTCCTCTGACCCAGAACTTGGCTTCACACCAGCTGACCACAGGTGGAACTGGTGCTTTACATGCTCTCCGGGAACCACTAGCTGGGACCAAGGTACATGGGAGACCTTTAACATTTTTGAAGAGTGGTTAGAATTTATGAGAATAACCTTGAAATGCCGCCCATGTTGGGAATGGACATGGTCTAGAATTTAAAGCCGTGGGAAGAGGAATGTGAAGATAAGGGATGGTAACACAAAAGAAGGGGCTGGGTCAGGTGCGTGCGCAGAGGCAGGGATGCCCTCCCAGGTCAGAAAAAAGCGACAGCCTCGTGTCCTGTGGGCCGAAGCTCTAGGGAAAGAAGACGGAAGAGGCTTCCATCCCGAGGACAAGCCATTTGATAGAATTCTGCGTGTTGTTTAAAAGACCAAAGTGTGTAAAAGTGAGGACAGTAACTCTTCTCCTTACCTGTTCACATGATTACGGCAGGACCTCCCCATGCTCACTGGCCTGTGAACACATCACTCCCCCAAATAGACAGAAGGAAACATCATTTATTGTGACGCACCCAGGTCATTATCAGAGAGAAGCACAGAGAGAAAGACATATGGATGACAAGGGTGAGTGACGACAAGGTTCGTCACTTGCTGAGAAAATGGTGGGAACGACTTTTTCTAGAAGAATCCTGCAGGGGCACGTGTGCCCTTGGCGCAGGCAGAGGTCAAAGGAAATAAGAGATTTAGTTCTGTAACAGGTGAAGTTGGGGATGTGCCCTCCCGAGGCAGGCGTTGGGCAGGAGAATGGCCCTTACAGGCTGGGAGGCCCAGCAGCAGCTGAGCACAGTGAGGCCGAGCCCTCAGCTCCCTCATGCCAGCAGGAGCCTCCCGCCCCAGCCTCCGCTCACCTTCACCACAATGCCCTTCCTCCATAAGGCTACTCTGGCCCACCTGAGCAGCAACCTCACCTCCTTTCTCCACGAGAGCAAAATCTCCCCAGTCTTAGGACAGCACCTGTGGCTCAAAGGAGTAGGGCGCCAGCCCTATATGTGGGAAGTGGCGGGTTCAAACTCAGCCCCGGCCAATCTCCATTCACTCCTGACACACACAGCCTTGCGGGGCCAGTTTCATCAACTATCTGGATATAAAACCAGATGCAACCTCATCCAGAAGCTTGCCTAACACTTGTGTATATCCAGAGCCCAGCATGAGGTCTTAGCCCTGGGAAGCAGCCCACACACCAGGTGCAGTGACCCAGGAGAATCCAAGCTCCTTTGCCCACCCCGAGCTATGTGGGCACACTACATTCCCACAGACACTACTGGGACCGGTTTTTCTGCAAAGAAACATTAATTCCATAAAGCCAAGTCTCTAGGGCTTAACATTAGTGACAATGGCATTATTTGTCCTTGCCCTTTCTAAGACCACTGGTTCACCAGCCGCTGAGAACACAGGGAGGAAGGACGGCTGGGGGAGGGGCGGCAAGACCCACCTCGCTCCCAAATGCATCAACTGTACAATCTGTAACTGGCATAATCAAACGACCTAAGAAACAACTGATTACTAATTGCTATTATTAAGGATGTCAGCATTCCATGATTTTGCTGCTGATATATTATATACAAGTCAAGATGCTACTTGAATTCTTGATTGAAATAGAAAAATAGAGGCATTATGTTGTGTTTGGGGTAACGGTGTTTAAGCATCCAGAGGAAAGTTAAAGAAATACTAGTTGGGGTTTTATTAAGAGATCTCACTAGCCGCATGTATAGGTGGGGAATTAATGTGGGTAAACATGCAACGGACATGTGCACACACATGGAAATGGGGTCCGCTTGCGGAATTGGACTTCTCACCCAAGGCCAGATACTGGGCACACCGTGACACATGGGCTGTATCCGCTGCTCCTCAAGTCAGACATCCATCCTTGGGGAGGACACGTGGAGAGGGACACCACTCAGGACCAACCCAACAGCTGCCTGGAAGTTCCATGAGCTCCTGCCTCAGAGAAATCCTACTCCAGCACGGGGACAGGAGCTGCGCGTGGACAGCGGCTCTCAGAGGTGCTGTGATGGGAAGGTCCCTGCTTTACTAATTTTGCTGCTGCTCTATTAGCTCTATGACTCCCTATGTAACCTTGAACATGTCAGACCACCTCTCCAAACATTATTCTCCTCATTTTAAAAAATAGGATTGGGCTGGATCATCTGTGAGCTTCTTTACAGATCGAGCTGCCTGGGGTTCTAAGAGCAGCAACTTGTGTTTGTGGAGGAGGTTACGAACACTTCCCCAACCTCGCTGCCTTTGCAACAGAGGGACGTCCTGACAGGGGTCCACCTTCAAAGGAAGGGCTCTGATGGCCGGTTTCAGGTCGAGGGGAAGAGAAGTACCCCCAGAAAGGCTGGTAGGAGACTGGTTTAGGAGTTTGCATGAATGGAATAAGCAGAAGCTTTGCTCAGGGCTTAGGAAAAGGAAGTCCCCAAAACAGAGCCCGCTAAAACCGAAACTGGCCCAATGTGGAGGCAAAGACAGAGGAGTCTACAGCACAGAAGAACCTGCTGTTTCCTATTCTCAGTGGCTATTACCTTTCCCACTGTTCCAGGTGAGGAAAATAAGGCCCAGAGAAGTTGCATTACCCTCCTGAGGTCCCACAGACAATAGACGGCAAAACTCCAATGCTCTTCCCACTGTCTCATGATGCATGTAATTCATACTATGACTGTATTCTGCAGACAGGAACACTGAGGCTCGTGTGTGTTCACCCTTACCAGCCAATAGTCACTTAGGAGCAGGATATAAACCAGGTATGTTGTACTCAAGGGCCCTTGCTGCCTACCCACCAAGAGACATTTTGCAGGGAGATCCGTGAAAACGTTTCCCCACTAAAGCCATACACAACCCTTTGGCTTGGCAACATACACACACAATATCAATAGGCTGAAATCCCTGGCTTCATATAATTCAGCAAAAATAATTTTAAAATGGACAAATGAGGGGGTGCTTCGCTGGAGAATAAAAACAGAAATGGGAGGCAGGGGGTCACCCATGCAGGGAAGGAAAGAGGAAAGAGCTCTGCCATCTCCCCTGCTCACCCTGCCGGAGATGGTGGGGGCAGGGAGACCCTGCTCGAAGCAAAATGAAATTAAACCTTTCTAAGTACTTATAAATCAGCACCTAATGACACTATCCCACCACCAAACTGAGCATTGCTCTTATTACTTTGATTCACAAGCCAGGAAAAGATCCGGAATTATGCACAAATTATTGTCCCATCTTCTTAATTAACGCTGATTGCAAAATTCTTGCTAAAGTCCTTGCTAACAGACTCAATTATGCGCTGCCTGAATTGATTCACCCAGATCAAGTGGAATTTATTAGAAATACACTTTCCTACAATAACATCAGATTATCTTTGAATATAGTTAAATTATTTAGGAATAAAATGGCTGCAGTGCCAGCCCTTGCTTTAGATACAGAAAAATATCTCCTACCACCTAGAATTAAAATATTTCTTTGCTTTCTACAAGATGCACACCCTGGGCTCTTCTTTTCCCCAGAAGCAGGCTGACTCACACTGTGATGAGATGAGGTGCCTGCCTTAGAGCTAATGGTCCAGCTTCAAAGGCACATGGGCAGGAAGAAAAACCCTACAGGGTCGCGTCTCGGCTCCCCCCGAATGAACCGTCACTGCCTGTGGAACGCAGTGAAATTGCAATTAGACTAAATCAGGATATTTTCAGAATCCAAATTGAGAAACAGGCTAATAAAGAAATAATGTATGCTGATGACATACTGCTATTAGCATCACTCCCGAGCACACTGGAGTTTTGAAAGAACAAAAAGAAATGAGAATAATAGTGAAGAGGCTTCTCTACCTTTCCAAGATGACAGCGGCTCCCTGCAACCGACTGTTGTACGTGGGAAATAAACATTCCAAAGGAGCTAATTGGAATCAGCAAGCACGCTCTCCATAGCCTGCTTCTACCTGCTCTGATCCAATTTCCACTCTCTGCTAATACCACCTTCTGCACCTAGATATAGAGCAGGGACTAGATGTGTCTTGTTCACCGTGGCTTGGTACCCAGCATGTCTAGAATAACCGTTTATGGACCAACTAGCATGTGAGGGATAGAAAACTCCCAGGCTAGCCTGGAAAGATGAGCATGTTCTTGAGAGTCTGCAGTGGAAAGGGAGGGAGCCCAGAGGAGGGGGCCAAGCAGTAAGCGTAGTGCACCAGGGTGGCACACAGAGGAGGGATCCAGGAGGACCTGGGACGTGTGAATCAGAGCAGAGAAGAAAGTCCAGGCCAAGAAGATGGACTCCATGATAGGAACCCACAAATTCTAAACATAGGTGTTTACACTTAATCGAAAAGGCAGTGAGGAGCTATTCAGCAAAGGAATGAGATGATCAAATTTGGGGAAGATGATAAAACTTTTTTAAAGAAGTAGGAAAGAGAGCAGAGAAGAGATTGGTGCCAGGAGATGCTGGCCCCCATATACACACACCTGCTGTCCCTTCCCTCTGTGCCAACAGAATCCTACAGCAATGCAGTGTGCCTGTCTGAAGAAAACATGTCTTCACCTCTCCTGAACCTGGGGCTGATCTCTTCCTAGTCAACAGTGGGCTTAGCAGAAGAAGAAAGATAACAGAAGAAAGCCAGCAAATTAGAAACCAGATCTGTCAAAACTATCTGATCAGAAGAACAGAAAATAAAATGGTGGGAAATAAAATGAGCAGGGACTGTTCCCTTTTATCAGGGAAGATAAAAGGTTTTTAATGTTCGACTGATGTCCAAAAGAAGAGAAAGATAAGAGGGCAAGAAAAAATGATTAAAGAAATAACTAGGAAACATTTCCCAAGTTTGGTGGTGAAAGACATGAATTTACAGATTCAAGAAGTTCAGCAAACCTTGAAAAAAAAGGAGTCCAGCATTTGCCTGGATCCTGAGCATGCCATGGCTGCTGTGGGCCAGGTTCACCTTCAGAATGAACAGCAGGTTTCTTGGGAGTGAAGGGGTGAAAGTGTACAGAGAGAAGAATGAACCATGCTTAGTGTTTGGAAGTGAGTCGTGTCCTTCCCACAAAGCTGCCATGCTGGCAAACTCTGCCTGAGGGCTGGCTGCCTATTTTTATGAATAAAGTTTTATTGGAACACAGCTCCTTCATGTAAGTGGTGCCTACAGCTGCTTTCATGAAACAGTGGCAGAGTTGGGTAGTTGCCTTGGAACCCAAATGACTTGCAAAACCTAAAATCCAATGTCCGTGCACCCATCCTTTTTTCACTGAAAAAGTTCGGCAACTCCCCTCCAACAGCACACAAAATTTTATATCAGGAATTCAAGGACCCAAAACTGTGCCCTGAGCTAACTTAATCTTGCCATTCTCCCCCAATGTCCATGCACTCACCCTGTACCCCAGTGACCCTGATCAGTTGTAGTGCCACCCTGAGTGTGATGGGGGACACGGGCTGCTCTGGAAGTGTTCATCACCTAAATTGACAGCAAGCATTTAGACATCTTTATAGCAATGTGAAATGTTAATATAACATCCGTGTGTGATTTGGGGAATTTTAAATATGTGTTTTTCCCATTTTATTTTTTCCAGTAATTAGTGTTCATTATATATATAAAATATATATACATATATATATATATTTCTTTTAGAGACAGAGTCTCACTTTGTCACCCTGGGTAGAGTGCTGTGGTGTCACAGCTAACAGCAACCTCAAACTCTTGGGCTTAGGTGATTCTCTTGCCTCAGCCTCCCGAGTAGGTGGGACCACAGGTGCCCGCCACATCGCCCGGCTATTTTTTTGTTGCAGTTTGGCCAGGGCTAGGCTCAAACGCGACACCCTCAGTATATGAGGCCAGCACCCTACTCACTGAGCCACAGGCGCCACCCACAGTGCTCATTATATTTTGAAAGAGAATCAGTCTGTGACAAAAAGAGAGATAGAAAGAGAAAATCTCCAGAACCCCAGCTCAGTCAACTGAGAAGCTCTGGTCTAAACCACAGCTCAAGCACACCCTCAATCCCCGGCCCCTTCTGGCCTCTGCACAGCCGGCTCCTCCGCTCCCCCCATCTCCTCTGCTCCGCCCACTCCCCCAGGTCTCCTGTGTGCCAGCAGCACACCCACTCGCCTCCCGGTGGCTTAGGAGCTCAGGGGTCCAGAGAGGGACGCTGAGCAGAGTGTGCCTTGCAGGGTTACTTCCTGGGATCAGTACCTAGAAAGCCCGACTGGCGGAGAGACAAAGTGATCCGTGACACCAGGCTGACAGCACCTTGGCCAGCCCTAAGAGCAGCTTTGGAGCGGCTCAGACCTGCCACAGGTGCTCCGCATTGTGTCAGGCCTGCACCTGGACTCAGCGTGTGCAGGGCGTTCTTGAATGAGGCAGCTCTCAGCAGCTGAGGCAGACCCTGAAGGGGATGACAGCTGGGGTGACAAGTCCTCTCTCAAGGTGGGGTCTGGGTGGACATCTCAGAGTCTGCCCTTTATTCCAGCCCTGCCTTCACCTCAGCTCTGACCTCAGGCCTGCTGAGGTTCTCAGCCCTGTGACTAGAGGATACAGCCCCCCTCAGTGACAGGTCAAGAGGAGGACAGACACCCTGGGGAGGAAATGCGCCTTCCCTGTCCTGCCTTCCCTCCCTGCTTTTCTCAGATGTCACCTCTGGAGGAAGCCTGTCCTTCCCTCCCACTTGTCACTGTGGTCCCTGCTGATGGGTCCCCATCATAATGACTGTGCCTCCTATGTCAAGGACTTCGCCCACTTGCTAGTCAATGCTTGCCATGTCCACCTCTCCCACTAAATGTGAAACCCCAAAAAGGCAAGGATTTCTCCTCTATCTCTGTATGCTTTTTAGGACCCGAAAAATACTCTGTACATGCAAACTCCATCTAGAGTATTTCCAAGTGGAAAAGAAATTTATCCTCCCATTTGCAAACTCTGAGACTAAACTTTCCCAAAACTTGATTTTTGGAAAAAACCTTTCATAATTGGAAAAAGCCAAAGGAAAAGTCTCTTGTTATTTTAACATTTTAAGTTAGTAAAATTGGATGTGATGTTACATTTGGTAGTCATTCATAATTCTTACAATTTTTTTGTTTTTCTGTTGCAAGTTCAAAGCTCTAATCCTTTGTCAACACAAAAAAATAGGTACAACAAACTTGAACTCTATCAGACAATCCTGGCCTCACTTTGCTCTGCACAGAGTCACGAAAGGGATCAGAATTGTCCACCAGGAGACTGCCCTTATCAACTGCAGGATCAGTCAACTTCCAGTTTCTGGAGGAAGTATAAAGGATAATAGGGCAGGGCAATCAGGCCAGACCAACTTGGAGAGAGAAGTATTTTGCTCTCTGTGTGAGGTTCATAAAAAACAATCAGTATGAACATGCAATTTGTCTCAAGAGGCACGAGCTGCAATTTTATCATGTAATTAAATCCCCATGACAGTTGTAAAGAAACTTCGTCACCTTTATCAGGGAAAGTGTCAATGATATGCTTTCCAGCAATGTCCCCGGAGTCTATAAATGTCCTTCCAGGGCTATTTACTCATGGCTCTGTCTATGGAGGGCTTGGCTGTTGTGTTTTACACTCAACCACAGTAGCTACACAGTGTTCAAGGGCACCTTTGTTCTTCCAGAAAAGCCCTCCTGGGCTGTCAGTGAAAGCAGCACTTGACCTTTGGGTAAGATCACATTAATAATGAGAAGTGACTTTGTTGTTTTGCATTATCTGCACTGGGCTCAAGTAGTGGTGTCAGGAATAAGTTAGTGAGGAGGTTCCCCCCTAACTGAGTTCTTCCACATGATGGGAATGAGATTTCTTAATAATGTGAAATCAGTACAGACAATTTAAGTCATTATTAATAGATACACTTGATCTGAGGAAATAAAATGTTTTAATGTTTTGTTAAATGAGGTGTGCTGTGCTAACATTGTTATTCAAAGAGGAGGTTAAGATACTTTAGCATTTTTGATATTAATGTCTGTGTGACTAACTGTGGTGGATGGGCAGATGTGTCCTGGAACTCTTAAAAGGAAAACTTTAAACACCTGCCCAGCTTCTAATTTAAAAAAAATAATAATAATAAGTTAAAAAAAACTGCAGGGAGTAGGGATGAAGGAAGGGCAGCCTTTAGAAATGAAATAAGCAGCATGAGGACCAAAACGATGGTGCTGAAATAGAGCCACCGTAAACACTGGGGCTGTCATCCCCATTGGTAGTGACGTTGTTATCCTGGAGTACAGGTGGTTTTAGCACATGGCCATTTGCAGAAAGAGTTCTTGTGGGAAGTACAGAATTGACCAGGTCAACAATATACATTGGCAGCTTTAAGAAAGCGTGCACAGAATCTCACAGGGGTGATGACTTCATATCTTAGTCCATCTATTTACTTAGACAATTGACACCAGAAGGAAGCCAGACATCTACCAATGACGTAGAAAAGAATCGAATCCTTCCCCAAGAACATGAGAAAAGGGCAGAGGCATCCTGCAGCCTTGAAAACCCCACTGGAACACATGAGGACCATGGCCATGGAGGAAGAGCCTGGCTCTACAATGAAGCCCACTGGCCCCATGCCAGCCTCGGCTGGATTATTTCAGAGCATCAGCAGAGTTAATCCTCAGAGGCTTCCAGGAAAAGTGAATCATTTGTCAACTCAGCAGCAGGAAGCAAAGATCCTGACATTACGTGAAAATAATAATCACCTTTAAAACACTACCATTTGTATATCCCACCATAATTTCAAGATGGCTTTTACCTTTTTCATATCATTTGATCTGGAGGCAAAAACTCCCTCTCATTAGCTACTGACACTACAGGATTCAGTTATTAAGAACTAGTTTTTCTGTCTCCTGCAGACAAAACATCATCCTTATTAAAGCCTCAAAAATATTCTTTGTGAAATGATATTTAAATCCAACTGACTACCTGACTAGTATTGGAGAAATTTAGTCTATTCATTCAATCATCCAGACAAAAGCTAAAAATCCTCCCCTGCTTGGATTTTTGTCTTCCTTTTCCTAAGTTAACTCGATGCTCTGCAATAAGAGACCACAGCTGTTAACATCTGTCTATTCAGCTATAGTATACCCATTCAAATGAGGTTCCTCCCTCAAACAGGCCATTGTTCAGTTCGGCTAAGATAAAAATATTAAATATACTGATTTAGAGAAAATTACATTTATCACAATCCTTCTCTTTCAAAAGGAGCATTGTATTTCTTCAGAAGCATTTCTTTGACCAGCTCCCTAGAGTGGAAGCTAAAACCTGGTAGAGCCTACAAATGACAGAACCACAATGAAAGGGAAACGGGGAGGATTTTCATGGTTGCACCAGAGAGAAAGGAAGGAGTGATGGAGAAGAAAGGCACAATAAGGCTGTTCAGGCTGTGATAGACCCCTTCACATCTTCAGTATAATTGCCAAACTCACTAAGTGATGTTAGTGAGCTAGCTAGAAAACAAATCAACCAAGAGAAATCAAACACACTGTGTGTGCTCATGTTGGGGGGGGAGGGCAGAACATGCAGAGAAAGAGGTGGAAACACACCACGAGGAGACAGAGGTCGAGAGAAACACCACGAGGCGAAGCACAGGTGCTCTCAGGAATTCTAGGGAGGACTCCAGGCTCCACAAAGCCATGGGTTCTACTGAGGAAGGGAAACTAACACCTAACTGACATTTACTCTTACTGTGCAGACATGCTTTGACTGTTCCTAAATAACTTCAAACAATGTGCTGCATTTATACTAGCTAAATTTGAGTATAAACATCAAAGCATCCGACGGCCTCTGAACTTAAAAACAAAAAGCAAGAACCTCTAGTGCCCAGAACAGGGGAACCTACAGCAGTGAGTAGCAGTTTAAACCACATGATTCACAAGGACAACAGGATCCTACGTGCCTAGGGTTTTAATTTTGGCTCAAGGTGTTGATCAAATCAGCTCCCTTTTCTGGCCTGATTATTTTATGCTCCCTGCCTCACACTCAATCACTGCCCTTCCACGTGTCCTTTCAAATCCCCAGTAAGAATGGTGTGCAAGATGAGGCTGAAGGCAGATTCCGTGGCTTCCCGTTACAGCAGAGGTCCTCAGCTTTGGCTGCTGTTAGAAATACCTAGGGAGGCTCGGCGCCTGTGGTTCAACGGGCTAAGGCGCCAGCCACGTACACCTGACCTGGCAGGTTCGAATCCAGCCCGGGCCCACTAAACAACAATGACGGCTGCGACCAAAAAATGACTGGGCGTTGTGGTGGGCGCCTGTAGTCCCAGCTACTTGGGGGGCAGAGGCAGGGGACTCGCTTGAGCCCAGGAATTGGAGGTTGCTGTGAGCTGTGATGCCACAGCACTCTATCCAAGGTGACAGCTTGAGGCTCTGTCTAAAAAAAACAAAAAATTTTAAGTGTTCTAGTCCTCTTCCCACGGAGAACTTCACTGTACCACATGAGAAATGGGCAACCTTTTATTTTACTACAGATAAAAATAGTGGCTGACATTTATTGAGCATCTGCTAAGGCCAGGCCCTATTCTTAGTGTTTTATGATTATTATCTCATGAATCTCTCTAATAACTTTCTTTTTTTTTTTTTTTTTTAGACAGACAGAGCCTCAAGCTGTCACGCTGGAGAGAGTGCCGTGGCATCACAGCTAACCGCAACCTCCAATTCCTGGGCTCAAGCGAGTCTCCTGCCTCTGCCTCCCAAGTAGCTGGGAATACAGGCGCCCACCACAACGCCCGGTCATTTTTGGGTTGCAGCCGTCATTGTTGTTTGGTGGGCCCGGGCTGGATTCGAACATGACAACTCAGGTGTACGTGGCTGGCACTTTAACCCGTTGAGCCACAGGCGCCAAGCCTAGTTTTAGTTTTTTGAGACAGAGTCTCACTCTGTTGCTGAAGACTAGAGGGCCATGGCATCAGCCTAGCTCACAAGCAACTTCATACTGCTAAGCTCAAACGATCCTCCTGCCTCGTAGAGTGCTCTCATTACAAGCATGAGCCACCGTTACTCAGCCTTATATCTTCATTTTTATAGCTGAGGAATTTGAGGAACAGAGAGGAGAATAACTTGCCCAAATCACACAGCATCTAAATAGTGGACCTGGGATCCAAACCTGTGTCTGACTGCATAGTCCATGCTCTTTTAACCTCACAGTGCCCCCAATAGACCATGGAGTTTGTTTTTGTTTTTTGGGTTTTTTTTACTATTTAACATTTATCTCCTGGATTTCTTTCTTTTTTTTTTATTATTGTTTGGGATTCATTGAGGGCACAAAGAATTAGGTTACACTGATTGCATTTGTTAGATAAACGTCTCTCTTATAATTGTGTCCCACCCCAGACCAAGGAGATTTTAACAGCTACAAAATACTATTGATAAGTAGTTACATTCCTTTTTTCTTTCCCAGTGCTGTTTTCCCACTCCAGTAGGACTCTGCTCAGTGCTATACTACACAATGTAAAAGTTATGGTCTTGTGATATATATTTATATACATATAAAATGTGATAAAGGTATGCCATGGAGTACTACTCAGCCATTAAAAAATGATGATTTAGTATCTTTTGTGACAACCTGGATGGAACTGGAGACCATTCTTCTAAATCAGTGGTTCTCAATCTGTGAGGCACGACCTCTTTGGGGGGTCTCCTACATATCAGATATTTACATTACGATTCATAACAGGAGCAAAATTATAGTTATGAGTAGCAATGAAAATAATTTTATGGTTGGGGGTCACAACAACATGAGGAACTGTATTAAAGGGTTGTGGCATTAGGAAAGTTGAGAACCACTGTTCTAAATGAAGTATTGTAAGGAAAACAAAAATGCCACATGTGCTCAATACTAAATTGGAAGTAGTCGATCAACACTTACGTGCACATATGTAAGTAAAACTCAACGAAAATCAAGTAGGTGGGAGAAGGAGGAAAAGTTGAGTAAATTCACACCTAACTAATATAATGCAGATTCTCTGGTGAAGGGCACATTTATAACTTTAACTTAAAATGTGCAAAAGCAAATGATATGACCAAAATGTGTGTACCCCTGTAATGTTCTGAAATAAAAAATGAATAAATTTGTAAAAAATGAAAACAAAAAATAAAGTTGTGGTCTTTTGTGACCCCTAAGACAGAAAGGCAGATCATCAAGAAATAACACTCAGATTCTTTTTTCTTTTTAGAGACAGAATCTCATTTTGTTGCCCTCAGTAGAGTACTGTAGCATCACAGCTTACAGCAACCTCCAGCTCATGGGCTTAGGCAATTCTCTTGCCTCAGCCTCCCGAGTAGCGGGGACTACAGGCACCTGCCACAACGCCTGGCTATTTATTGTTGCAATTTGGCCGGGGCCAGTTTTAAACCTGCCATCGTTGGTATATGGGGTCAGCACCCTACTCAATGAGCCACAGGTGCCCCCAGACACTCAGTTTCTTTTTTTTTTTTTTTTTTTTAGTTTTTGTCCGGATCTGGGTTTGAACCTGCCACCTCCGGGATATGGGGCCGGCGCCCTACTCCTTTGAGCCACAGACACCGCCCGACACTAAGATTCTTAAATGTGTAATGATGAAAGGATGTAAAGTTTGTAGAAGAAATATGAAATGTTTGCCTTTTTATAATTGATTCAGGAAAAAAATACATTGAGCTCCTTCTTTCTATATATGTCAGGCACTGTGCTCTGTTCTTTTTTTTTTTTTTTTTTTTTTGCAGGCAAGGGCTGGGTTTGTACCCGTCACCTCCGGCACATGGGCCCGCGCCCAGCTCCCTTGAACCACAGGTGCTGCCCATGCTCTGTTCTAAGAATCCAGTGGTGAACAAAACAATGCATATGTGCCCTCATAGAGTTTACAGTCCAATAGAGGAGACCAACATTAAATACTTCATTGAACAATCATTTAATCTCAATTGCAATTATCAGTATGAAGGAAATTCATGGTGTTCTTCAATTTAGAATGGAAGGCAAGAAAGAAGGCCTTCTCTGAAAAAGTGACCCTGAATTGAGACCTAAAGGAAGAATATGCACATATATATATATATATATGTTTTTGTTGTTTTGGTTACAGTTGTCACTGCTGTTTTAGTTGGCTGGGGCAGAATTCAAACCTACCACCCTCTGTATGTGGGGCTGGCACCCTACCAACTGAGCCACAGGCGCCACCCAGAATATGCTTATATAATAAACTGAGTGAGGGGCGGCGCCTATGGTTCAGCAAGTAGGGCGCTGACCCCATATACCGAAGGTGGCGGGTTCAACCTGACCTCGGCTGAACTGCAAAACAAAAAAAGTAGCCCGGGGGGGGGGGGAAGGGCAGATTCTGGGGCTAATCGAGTAGGGCGCTGGCCGAATATACCGAAGGTGGCCGGTTCAATACCAGCCTCGGCCGAACTGCAAAACAGAAAAATAGCCAGGCGTTGGTGCAGGCACCTGTAGTCCCAGCTACTCGAGAGGCTGAGGCAAGAGAATCGCCTAAGCCCAGGAGTTGGAGGTTGCTGTGAGCTATGTGATGCCACAGCACTCTACCAAGGGCGATAAAGTGAGACTCTGTCTCTACAAAAAGAAAAAGAAGTGAGACTCTGTCTCTAAAAAAAAATAGCCGGGCATTATGACAGGCACCTATAGTCCCAGCTACTCGAGAGGCTGAGGCAAGAGAATCGCCTAAGCTCAGGAGTTGGAGGTTGTTGTGAGCTGTGTGACACCACAGAACTCTACTGAGGGCAACAAAGTGAGATTTCTGTCTCTACAATAAATAAATAAATAAATAAACTGAGTGAGAAGCCAGGCACCATGGTTCATGCCTGTACTGCCAGAACTCTAGGACGTCAAAGCAGGAGGATCCCTTGAGCTCAGGTTTTCTATACCGCCTGAGCAAGAGTGAATCCCATCTCTACCAAAAATAGAAAAAATGGACCAGAGCGGTGGCTCATGCCTATAATTGTAGCACTTTAGAAGGCTGAGGCTGGTGGATTGCCTGAGGTCATGAGTTTGAGACCAGCCTGAGCAAGAGCAAGATGCCATCTCTAAAAATTGAGCCAGGTGTTGTGGCAGGTGCCTATAGTCCTAGTTACTTGGGAGACTGAGGCAAGAGGATCACTTCAGCCCAAGAGACTGAGGTTGCTGTGAGCTATGTGATGCCACAGCACTCAACCTTGGGTGATCAGAGGGAGCTGGATGTTGTGGCAGGTGCCTGTAGTCCCAGCTTATTCGGGAGGCTGAGGCAGGAGTATTGCACCTTGAACCCAGGAGTTAGAGGTTGCTGTGAGCTAGGTTTATGCCATGACACTCTAGCCTGGGCAACAGAGTGAAACTCTCTCTCTCAACAACAACAACAAAAAAGCCATAATAATAATAATGAATAAATAAATTGAGTGAGGATAGGAGAAAAGCATATCAGGGTACTGTGTGTGCAAAAATATTGGGGGAGGAAGGAGCATGGTTCAACTGAGGAACTGAAAGAGCAGTGTTACTGTCATACCAGGAATAGGGGGAAGTGAGTTGAGAGTCTGCGGTGAGGAAAGCAGATCATGATAGGCCTGGGAGGCTGACTAAGAATTTAGGTCTTTATTCTAGGAATGAGGATAAGGACTTTAAGCTCTCAAATGATCAGAGTTGCATTTTAAAAAGACTTCACTGGGATGATAAGAGATTAGAGAGGAACCCAGTTGGAAGTTATTACTGCTGTGTAGGGAACTGATGATGGTGGCTTGAACTTTGGGTAAGACACAGTAAATACATCCTGTCCTTGGAGATAGTCAAGTAGGGGAGAGTGACTTAGAAATAAGAATACTGTAGTGTGTTACAAGCATTACTATTAAGCCCAAATCACTTTGGAGGCTCAGGGGAAAAACAGAGGGAAGATGGCAGGTGTATTAGTTACCTATTGCTGCCTATGAAATTACTCCAAAATTTTAGCAGCTTAAAGTAACATTTACTTCCTTACAGTTTCTGTGTGTCAGGAACGCAGGCAAGGCTTAGGTGGGTGTTTCTGCTTCAAAGTGTTGTATGAGAGTGCACTCAAGATGTCAGCTGTGTCTCATTTGAAGGCCTGAAAGAGGGGAGAGCCACTTCCAGGTTCACTCATGTGGTTATTACAGGGCCTTGATCACTCCCAAGCCCTCTCCTTAGAGGTGTTTCACAATATGGTTCCTGGTTTCCTCCAATGTGAGTAATGAAGAAAGAGACAAGAAACAAGAGTGTGTGAGAGAAAGCGCCCTTAGTCAGGAGCCAGTCTTTTTTTTAACTTAATCTCAAAAATGATATCCTGTTACTTATGCCATACTCTATTCGTTAGAAGTGAGTCATCAAATCTAGTTCACATTCAAGGAAAAACAAATTCAGGGAGGTGAGGAATACACAATGCTACAAATACGGAGAGAAGGAGATCAGCAGAGTTCATGCCAGTGGCTGCCTACCACAGAAAGTTCCACAGAGGAGGGAGCACTTGGAGTAGTTGTACTGAAGTTTCTTAGAGATTTTAGTAGGAAAGGCACTCCAAGAAAGGCAAAGGGCGTGTGCAAACATGGAGAAGCATGAAAGGACTTCGTGTCTTTAGGGGTCTTCTGTTGACCATTCCATGAGCAGATGAAAGGGGCTTAGAGAATATCGTTGACTTAGTTAAGGAAACTTTGAAAGTTTTATCATTAGTTAAAAGTCAATAAATTTACTTCTTGAATTCTACCAACATAATTGCACCTTTGTGAAAAAAATACATTTATGTATACACCAGGACATTCACTGAAGCATTGTTGTATTAGTTGCAGCGGACTGCCAAAACAAAAGTATCATGACTAGGTGACTTAAACAATAATTTATTATCTCAAATTTTGTATGAGATGAAGGTGCTAGCAGGGATATTTCTTTCTGAAAAATCAACTTTTTTTTTGAGCAGAGTCTCACTCTGTGGCCCTGGGTATAATGCTGTGGCATCACAGCTCATGGCAACCTCAAACTCTTGGGCTGAAGAGATTCTCTTGCCTTAGCCTCTGGAGTACCTGGACTACAGGCACCCACCACCACACCCAGCTGGTTTTTTTAATATTTTTTTAGTAGAGATAGGATCTTTCTCCTGCTCAGACTGGTCTCAAACTCCTGAGCTCAAGCAGTCCACCTGCCTCAGCCTACAGTGCTAGGATTTTGTTTTTGTGAGACAGAATCTCAAGCTGTCACCCTGCTTAGTGCCCTGGCATCATCATAGCTCACAGCAACCTCCAAATCTTGGGCTCAAGAGAGCCTCTTACCTCATGTTTTTCTACTTTTTTTTTATATAGAAAACTCAGATTTATTTGTTAAGCTATTACAAAAATAAAA
>CAUYRH010144840.1:0-15987 GCA_963574655.1 Perodicticus potto
ATTTCTGATAAAACAGCATTATATAAGGGGGGTGCAGCAATTAGACTTCTATTGGCCAGCCATGCATGAACTGGGGTGCAAGCAAGTGTGTCTTATCACGGACGGGTGGGGGGTGGAAATAATGTAATGAAGAAAAATAAAATACATGTATTTAAAAAAAAAAAAAAAGAAAACAAACAGGAGTTGGAAAAATAAATCACAAAGTTAAATTAATTTACAAGTATGGTTTAATAAAAACGAGCTTTATAGCCTGCAAAAAATAAAAAAATAAAAAAAATAAAATGCTTAATGCTGGCTGAGCGTGGGACTGTGGCCCTGTGGCCAGTGACATCCTTATGCTCTTACATTTGGCTGGCCTTTTTGTTTTAAGGTAAGCTGATTGTTTCTGTGATTTCATTCTGGAAAAATGGGGGTGGAGGGGTGCAAGTTGCTTGCTGTGTATTCCCGGGTGTTTTACTCTTTGCTTAGTGCTACTGCAAATGCTTTACCTATGCTGCGGAGAGGCGGGAAAACCCCTGCCCTGGAGGAATTTCTCTCCTCCCATCTGAAGACCCTAATGAAATGGGCTGGGCTCAGAGCCACGGCAGCTTCCAGCTCTCCACAATTGAATCCCACTCCCTAATGAGCTCCCCTAAATCTGCCATCAGATGACTTTACTCTCAGATCATAATTAACCAACACTCACTTTTTGCAGCTATTTTGACTTTTTTTTTCCATTCTGTGTTCAAACGTCTGGACCCAACTGAAGTCATGTTTTCCGACAGGTATTTAATGACCAGACAGCAACAAGGGACACTGTCTCTCCTTGTTACGTCTGAAAGAAATATTACAGGGCTGGGAAGGGTGGAAGCAGCTTAGAGTATTTTCCAGAACCACTTGATGTCTTAAAAGGTAAATAGGAGGAAAGTGACCCTTCAATGGGTAATTGACACTGCTTGTGACATTTTTATTACTTTTCAATTAGGAGAGGTGACAGAACGTTCGCTGAGCAGAAAGTCTTGGCTTCATTAGAAGCACATGCTGGTTAAAGTTGTAGGTGAACAAGGCTAAATCAGTTACCACCTTTTCCTTTTTCCTGGTTGGCAGCCAGATAAAATCGGTGATAAATGAGCAATTAGACTAGATCTCGGTGTTTTTTTCAAAAGAGATGTGTTCCCTTTAGCTTCCCAGATCCTTCAAATTTGATTTCCAGACTGTCCAGCACACAGCCTGGGTTCGTAAATGCTCACTGGATCTTGCGTCTTAGCCACGTGCACACTTGTTACATGGCTGGCGTGCCTTTTGTAAAGTATGATCTGTAATACGAAGCAGATAGATTTAAGTGCTTCACAATTAAGAGTCAGAACCTTGGACCAAGGGGATGTTGATGAGCCAATTAATTAGCGAGGTGGTCTTTATTGGGCAGAGCAATGAGTCCCATTTTCCTGATGGGAGATTTGTGGCCCAGAGGAAATTAAGATCAGTTCAGCATGAGGGCTAATTGCACAGATGTCACTTAAAGGCAATTAACGTCCTTTCCTCTAACCCCAGGCGTCTACTCTCTCAGCCCTCATTTCCTAATAATCACAACATGTCCTTAGTAACGCCTGTCCCACCTCACATTGTTGGGTGTCCTGGAGAATTTAACTTCTCTGAGGCTCAGTTTCCCAACTTGTGACAGATGACGAAGCTTTCCTCCACAACGTTTTTGTGCAAGTTAAATAAGGTACCTTTGGTAAAGTGCTTAGTACAACGCTTGCTGGCTCAGAGTAGTTATTCAGTACAAGAATGCAAATAATAAACAATAATAATGAAGAACGAACGATAACTAGAATTTCATGCTTGTGGATGAGAGAATTTCATGCAGTGGGTATGCTGGTGCTAATGGTGACCCAGCCAATGTACCTACCTTGCACCCTACCAGACTACCAGAGTCACAGGGCAGCCCACAGTGTAGGGAAGGAGCCCCTCAAATTTAGGCCCTCGTCTGTGTGATGTCTGCATCAGCAAGACAGGGCGTGGGGGCCTGGCCAGCGCACACACGCAGACCCAGCCATGGCCACTCTGCTTTGGATTATCTCAGACAGCTTCTCTGGGCAACCTCCACTCTAAATTTGAAGCACACTTTGAGGGCACTCATGTTGAAGTTCAAAGGAGTCTGGTAACTGATTAAAAATGTCTTTCCCAGTTTGTGGTTCCTTCTGTTCTCTCTCTAAACAAGAAATTGGCCCAAAGCAGACAGCCTCAGGGAGGTGACAGGAAAGTCAGCCCAAGGTTGGGGTAGGCTTGGGGGTGAGGGTTGGCTGTGTGTATATTTCAGCTTAACCTGAGCCTGTGGAGGTTGTAGATCTTGTGGGCCCAGAGCGTATCAGCCCTTTGGCATGGCCACACCTGGCCTGGGCCCGTGCCAGGCCACTGGAGGCTTAAAGATGTGCCTGTGTTGAGCACTAGTGAGCAAGACACGGCTTGCTGTTATTTAAGTGATTATTGCTTAACTTATTCCTTGATTGGCATTGGTGTGGCTGGTGGCTCAGGTCTGGAGCTGGTCTCCTTGAGTCACCTTGCAGCCACCTAGAGCCCCTGACGGTCAGCAGGGGTGAGTGGAAGTCTGCCCAGGCTTGCAGGAGTGTGGCTGACCAGGTGCTGCCTCACTCAGGCTGCTCTTTGGGAATTGGGGAAGTACGGAGCTGTGCAGGCATATTATTAAGAGAAACTGTGCTTGTCAAAACAGACTCATGTGAGCAGTCCTTTAAGAGACTGAAATTATGAATAATAGTTCTTTTGTGGTCAAGTTGCCTTTAACATCTTCTGAGACGTGGACCAGCAAATGCATCGCACAGACTCTTGGTCACCCTCCACTTGGAGCAGTGTTGAGCGCAGAGGTCAACAGACAGCTGGCAACCCTGTGGCCTTCATCTTCACGTGGAAGTCTGGTGTTTCTGTTTGAGCAAGGCTTTACAAGCCTCAGCTTTCCCTTCTACAAAATGGGGACAATAACGGTTATTTCAAGGGTTTGTTAGGAGGATAGAAACAGGTGCTGCAATTGTCAGGACACAGAGGCAATGAGCTCAGTAAGTGTTCAGACTGAGCCGATACTGGTATGATGTTGGTGTAATGTTAGCACTTTATTGAATGAGACAATTGGGATAAAGAAGAAAAGTGGGAGAGGCTTGTAGGGCATCTGGGCCAGCAGAGCTCTGGGCTTCATGTGCCTAACCTCGTTTGGTCCTCACTCCATCCTGCAGGCTGGGTATCACTGGGCCTTTTGCACTGGGAGAAAGCCTCACATAGGTTCAGTGGTTCACATAGTCATTATGCTGGTAGTCAACAGAGCCAGGATTTGGACATAGGGCTGTTTGCCATGGCAGTTTGTGCTGTTTCCTAGCAGAGGACAACATCCATCCCTTTCTCAAGTTGCTTAGAGAATTAGCCCTTGAGCCCAAGAGTGGCTCGTTCCATTGAGCAACCTCTGGTGACTGTACAACTTCCCTTCTGGTTTAAGCCCCTGCCTTGCTCTTGTTCACCCCTCTCCATATCGTCTTTCTTTACCTTTTCCAAGTATTCTATCCTTTCCTGAGTGAGTTGAACTGTGATGCTCCCTCCCCCACCCTCCTGCCCTCCTGCTCTCTCTCTCCTTCTCTTGCTTTTCAGGGGTTAGCTTTCGGGCCTTTTTGAATTCCCAGATCACCTGCTGAGCATGGATCCATCATCACAGCCGCCCCTCTGGGTTGCCATAATCTGCTTATAGACCAGCCCTGCCACTAGTCTGCGAGCTCCCTGGGGGTCCTCCTCATCCTCTTCCCCAACTCAGGCTTTAGCACAACAGAAGCTCAGTGAGTGCTTGCTGAATTCAGCTGAGCTAACCTCCTCTTGGAGACGCAGTTCTGAAGCTCGTGTTGCTCCGTCCTTCTACGCAGAAATGCGATTTTGTTGTGATTATGCATCAGCGCTCGTGTGAACACACTCCCAATCTACCTAATAAGAACTTTGCTCCTAAACTCACGCAGTCAAACAGGACATCTTGACCAAACGTAGCCCTCAAAAATATTTAGTTAAAAACTAGAGTTCTAGAAAACACTTCGTTTTCCATATTTTTCATGTTAAAAAATAAAACAATGAATTACACGCTGAAAAAAACCCCGAAGCAAAGGAGCCTGTGAACTAAAACCAGTAATTCCCTTCCTACCCTTGCCCCAGTGACCTCAATTTCTAGAGATAACTGCCATTATAATCTACTGTGTATCTTTTTATTTATTTATTATTTTTTTTGAGACAGGGTTTCACTCTGTTGCCTGGACTAGGGTGGTGTGTCTTTTTAGACCCATGTCATCCGACAGAACTTTCTGCAATGATGGAGATATTCTATACCTGCGCTGTTTAATACCTACTAGCCTTCTATAAATATTGAATACTTAAAATGTGGCTATTGAAAAATGGAGCTGCTCCTATAATTGAATGTTAATGACTTTAGATTCATACGTGAATGGTGTGCTGGTGGCTGCTACATGGGCCAGCACAGGCCTATGGCTTTCCTTTGTACAAGTCTCTATGTTGGATATAAATGAGTTTTTAAAACCACATTTTATACTTCGTATGGGTCAGAAAGTAATGCCTGGAGATTGTCAGTACTGGGAACGTGGTGGCTTTGCTCACCATGGCTTGTTTGTGCTACTGAGTAGTGGTTTTGCCATTTTGTTTGAGGCCCACAGGGGAATGTATGAAGAAAGATACACACCAACAGGTGTGACCCCAGAAGTGGGATTCGGGGAGCTGGGCTGTGACCTTTTGTTACCCTTTTTGTTTTTAAGCTTACAGTACAAAGAAATATAGTCAGGTGGCAGAAGAATTTCCTTACTGTGAATGCTTTCAACTCTAAGTGACATTCTTTAAGAAGGTTATTGAATTCTTTTCTCTAGGGTGGCACCTGTGGCTCAAGGAGTAGGGTGCCAGGCCCGTATACAGGAGGTGAAGGGTTCAAACCCGGCCCTGGCCAAGAACTGCAAAAAAAAAAAAAAAAAAAATAATAATAAATAAAAAAATAATTCTTTTCTCTAGTACTTACTAAAAATGCCAGGAAAAGTCTCAATAATCTGGGGTGTCAGTATGATCACGCTCATAGTGGAGGGGTGGGTTACACATATGTCCTGCCAGCCTGATTCTGATAAATCCCATATTCCATTCATAAATACTAGCGACATATTTAGGGAAAGAATCTTTCCTCTTTATGACAATAGTGAAAAATTTGGTTAAGAAAATGTATTCATTAATGACTGTTAAAAAAATACCACGGTAAGAGGGGTAACCCTGTCTGTATTGTCAGAGCGGGAGGATGGGAAGGTCCAGAGAGGTATGAAGCCAGCAGATGTGGCCCCTGCTTTAAGGAATGAGTGGAGCACTGGTGTGCCATAGCTGGGTCATGTTCAACACCACATTTTTAGCTCTAGGATTTGAGGCCCTGCTTCAACTGAATCGGCTCTCCTGTTGGCCACGTTCACTAAATAAAAGTGCGGTTGCTTTAGCAGGGCTGTTCTAGTGAGTCCCTGTCATGGATTCAAGCCCCATTTGGGCCAGTACCAGGGCACAGTTAGCAACCCCAGCCTGCACCAGCCCCTCAGAAACACACACCATTTGTCCCAAGGAGATCTGAGTACAGAATAGGGCGGAGGCACAGAGCTGAACTCTCACTTGGTTCCCACTGAAGTGTAACTGTTTGAATGACAGTGTGTGATGATGGTGCTGCATACAAATGTGACCCTCCTCCCTAGCCCCCTCAAACTGATCAGTTCAGAGAGTGCGAATTAAACATTGCCTAAGAAACAGACTTCATTTTTATTCCCCGCTTGGAGCTTGGAATCATCTTAGTATCACCTTCACTTAATCGCAATCGCAAAACACCCTAGAGAGAGGTCCCCTAGGGTTCTCATCAGAAAGAAAAGGAAAGAAGTTGTAAAATTACAACTCAATGGTTAGAGGTCAGTGTCCCCTGAATGACCTGAGGAGGGTCCCTGTGACCTCTAGTGCAGGTGCAGTATACGAGCAGAGTGGATAATTCACCTACAGCACTGGGCTCAGAAGCCTGTGGCAGAACAGGGCTTTGCTACTCGAAAGCACGGTCTGTGGACCTGCGGTCTCAGCACCAATTGGGACGCTTTTAGAAATGCAGGGTCTCAGGACTTGCCGGAATCGCCTTTCAGCAAGCCTGCAGGTGGTTCATACGCACATTACAATCTGAGGGACATCTTCTCAGCGTGCTGCGCTTTGCGTCTTAAGGGATTCTGATGCACAAATCCAGACTGACCTCTGGAGGTCCTCAGTTACCGAATTTATCTTGCAATCTTTCTGACCTAAATCAATTCTTTTTCTGTACACTTATGGTTACTGCCACTTTCCAAGCATCCTGTTTCTATGCTTTTCTCAGCTTTCTGCCCAGAAATCTACTGAAATGCTGCCAGTTTTGCTCTAGAAAGCCAGGGGGCTGCATGTGAGTCAAAGATTTGGTGTAAGTTGATTACCATCTAGGGTCCTGAGAAATTAAGGGGAAACATCTAAAGGTCACGAAGGATTGAGTTGATGCTCTGGATAGATCCCTGCTACCCCCATACAACATGGGGGCCAGAGATTCCTTAAGTAGGGCACTGGAAGGAGCGCCTCTGCCGAGCCCACAAAGATGTCAATCGCGTCCCGGTGGCTGGGGAAGAGCTCAGGGGACATTCAAGGGCCTGGAGGACCGTGCCATTTAGCATCTAGAACATAGTACAGCGGGAGAAATGTGTTCTCTGAATTCCAGTTTTCTTCCTTGTTTCATGGGAAAAATATATTTTGTTGGAATTTTTTTTTGAGAGTCTCACTCTGTCGCCCCAGGCTAAAGTGCAGTAGCGTCATAGCTCACTGCAACCTCAGACTCCTGGGCTCACGGGATTCCCCTAGCCAGAGTCCTGCCACCCAGTAGCTGAGACTATAGGTGTTTCCATTTTTTGTTGAGAAGGTTGGAAGGGTCTCGTGATGTTACTCAGGCTGGTCTTAAACTCCTGGCTTTAAGTCTTAAAGCGGTTCTGAACCTGTGGGTTGCGACCCACAGGAACTGTATTAAAGGCCTGTGGCATTAGGAAGGTTGAGAAGCACTGCAAGAGATCCTCCTGTCTCAGCCTCCCAAAATGTTAAGACTACACGTGTGAGTCACTGCACCTGGCCTGTTGGAACTTTTAGAAACCTTTTTCATTCGTAAATGGCTGTCACCTGGAATTTGACTGATTGCCTCTTTGCCTCCAGTTCTTAAGAATCACCGCATACTTCTAAGATACCCCCTGGAATCTGTACAATCGAACCTCCACAGGTGAGACTCAGTCACCTCTATCTATCATCATCTCTACAGGTAATCCTGATGCACAAACCCAGTCTGTAGTTTTGGACTGCTCTGGGATGTCTTCTTGGAGCTCAGGAAAGTTGTGCCGGAGATAACTCTGCCGATGGTAACAAGAGACCAATTTCACAACAGGAGCTGCAGAGTGGGAGCTACAACTTGAGTCTCAGTATTCGAATCCTCAGCCCAAACATGGATGCAGAAAACCAGCCCACCTGTGAAAAAAGATACTGAGGAGAAAAAAAAAAGTTTCCCTAGGTGCTCTGGGAAGGGAAAACTTAAGAGAACTTAAAGCCAACAACTCTGGACTGAATGGGGTTTCAGAAACAGCCTCAGGCCAACAAGGCATTTTAGGTCTCAATTGCTGGAGAAAGTGATAAAGGGGGAAGGTTAATGGGAGTTACTGGATGTGAAGAGTCTTGAATGCATTATTTTGCTAAGTATATAATTTTAGAAGTTTATTTATTACTCACTATATTCATGGCATTGAGCCTCAGGGAATGCTGAAAAGATAATTCTACAAGACTTTAATTAGTATTGTACTTGTGGGGTCAATTTTCATTGAGGAGTCAGTTTCTTAAATACACAGAGTGTACTGAGGGTCCAACCTACAATCGTCTGACCTCCGATGGCCCAACTTATAATTGTTTGAGTTTTTGATGGTATAAAAGCAGTATGCATTCAGAAGAAACTGTCATTTCAATGCCCATACAAACATTGTACTTTTCACTTTAAGTGTTCGATAAATTACATTAGTCATTCAACATTTTACTAAAAATAGGCTTTGTTTTAGATGATTTTGCCCAACTATAGGCTAATGTCAGCATTCAAGGCGTTTTAAAGTAGGGTAGGCTAAGCTGTGATGTTCAGAAGATTGCATGTATTAAATACATTTTCCATTTATGATAGTTTCAGCTTATGATGGGTTTATTGTAAGTAACCCCATTGTAAGTGGAGGAGCATCTATATTAAGATGGGCCTTTTAGGCATCACTTGGTGCTTGGCTGAGTGGATGGAGCTGAGATACTGATTATGACCTTACTGGCTGCTTGTCTGCCCAAATTTTGAACTTCAATTTTGATGGCTGGCTTTGGGCCAGTGGTGGTGCATGGAGGTAGCCTGTGTGTGTGTGAGACAGAAAGAGAGAGAGAGAGAAAGAGAGAGAGAAAAAGAGAGAGAGATTGAGAGTAGGGCTTTAGTTCCCTTCCTTCCATTAATTACTACATTCTTTATATGAAAAACTGTTATCAACTTATGTAAAGTTCCACGCAAACACTCTTTCAGTCTTTGGTTACCCTTCCAACTAGATGGCCTTCCCCAAATAATTTTCATATAGAAATTCTGGAATCACTGATGGTTTGAGCCTGGTTTCTGAACTTAGTTGTCTTTCTCCATGGATTTATTACCCCAGTCTCTGGCTTGCAATTGCCAGTCTTCCTTCTGCAGAGTAAAAATCTGAGTTTGAATCCCATGTTGGCAGCTGAAGTCCTGGCTGAGGGACATCCCTGGTTGCTCTTGCCAGTTTGCACACCCATGTATCTACCATTTCCTAGTTCTTGGTTGCACATGGGGACACTTCTTGTCAGACCCTCTGAAATCAATGCCTGGCCTGCTCTCTTGCGTCTCTCTTGGCTATTAAACTCTGCCTGTTGGGCTGGATCGCCTCCAAGCATCAGCAGCTGGGTCAGGCTGCCTACCACCTGTCCCCCTCCAGGAGGGAAGGACTGGGTTTAAGGTCCTGGCCCCTCTTCAGTGCCACTGTCTTCAAGCCCCTCAGTCTATTCAGTTTTAATTGAGTCATGCCTGGCTCTGTTCCAGGACGTAGCCCAGGCAGGGAGAGAAGTTGCATTTATTTCGCAGGAGATGGCTTTGTGACCAGCCTCGCATTACAAGGACCCTCGTAACAATCAAGCCACCCTTCCAAGAAGCTTATCTGATGCCTCCAAAGAACTCCTCATACATTAACTCATACATGTTATTGCCATTACATCCTCCTGGATGATGTAATTATCGTCTGTATTCCCATCGTATAGGTAGGGAAATGATCTCAAGTTTTTCCACTATTAATCACCGCCTGAAATTTATTTTTATTGCATTTCATTCTCAGATTAATCTTGTCCATGAAAAGAAGTAGTCATTTTTACTAGTGGGAGACACTCAAGCAGAGATCTTTTTCCAATCCTGGGCATTCATCGTGTAATTAATAACAAACTTTTTGGGTATGCACGGTTCTTTTCATTCCAAAGATTCCCAAAGCACTTTTACAAGCTTAACTTGGGCTAAATAGCCCCCATTACCTCATCCAGCTCTGAAATGTAGCAACCTCAGGGGGAAACTGTGGCAGCTGCTTAACAATGCACAGACCCGCTGTACCCCAGCGTGAACACAGGAGGCTGCTGGGCACAGAGCTCTCTTTTATTTTTCATGCAGATCAAGAGAACAGAATCAGGAAATTGTCTGCAAGTGCTACCACGCTCCATGTGAATGTGCTCCTCATAGAACCTGAGAGTCAGAAAGCATGTTCACCAAGGCACAGGTCCCGGCCAAGCAACCCCTCTGAAGCTCATAGGCAGAAAGGGAAAGGATTGGACAAAAAGGTGTTTCTGGGAGGTGGGTTAGAAGGGTAGCCCTTTGTGAGATGTTCTGGATGTTGAGAATTTAAACTCATCCAGTTGGTCTGTGTCTTGTGGGAGCTGGATGTGTCCTCCACTCTTCCCTCTGCCCTGTTCCCTGAGAGGCTGACCATTATGCAGTGCCTGTCCTCTGGTTTCGGGGCTCAGACAATGGTTGGAGAATAGTGCTATGGGGTGTTCACTTCCCCTGTGACAGCATTCCTTCCCCAAAGCCTCAGTCCTCATGCAAGAGCTCCCGAATGTTGGTAGTGCCAGGGGCATCATCTTCCCTTGTCAGTTCCACTTTAACTCCTCTCAACCCCAAGTCACCTTTTTAAGGAATCTCTGACTCTCTTCACACCCCCTTGTCTGTTCAAGTATGTCGTCTCCTGGGACCTGATGACTCAGGTCTGGAATGTGAGAAAGTCCTGTGAAGAACACATGTTAATGTTAATAGTTAATTCTTCTATGAAGCTAATTTATAGCTTTCATATGAAGGCTATAACCCAACTATAGCACAAGAATATAGGGAAAGGGGCAAGGGAGGGGAAGGGAAGGGGGAGGATGGGTGGAGGGAGGGTAATTGGTGGGGACACACCTACGGTGCATCTTAGAAGGATACAGGCGAACCTTACTATATGCAGAATATAAATGTCTTCATACAACAACTAAGAAAATGCCATGAAGGCTATGTTAACCAGTTCGATGAAAATAGTTCAGATTGTATATGAAACCAGCACATTGTACCTCTTGATTGCACTAATGTACACAGCTATGATTTAATAATAAAAAAAATAAAAAAATAGTTAATTTGGATGAACATCTACCTTGGGCCAGGCAAGGTTTACAGGCTTTTCGTGTGCAGTCTCCTTTAGTTTATCTTCATTCAATAGACAGTCCCATCATATCTCCATATTAGGCATAATCTGGGCTTGAAAACCCAGTGCTCAGAACAGAAGATAATGCTGAACATGAGGAGCTTGAATTATACTGGAGGGGCTCAGAAAGTAAACTATGAATTCATACTGTATACAAATGTCATGGACAAATGAGAGAGAACAGGGAGTCAGAGGCTGAGGGGGGCCCTGATTTTGTGGAGTGCTAAGGGAAGGCACCTGTGAAATGGTGCCATGAGAGCAGAGCTGTAAGTGGTGAGGAAGTCAGCCATGTGGGGATCTGGAGAAAGGCAAGTATAGTTATTATTTAAATAATAACATGCTGAATTTTTAAAAATAAGGTATAGGCGAAACTTACTAAATGCAGAATACAAATGTCTTCATACAGTAACTAAGAAAATGCCATGAAGCCTATGTTAATTAGTTTGATGAAAATAGTTTAGATTGTATATGAAACCAGCACATTGTACCCCTTGATTGCACTAATGTACACAGCTATGATTTAATAATAATAAAAATAAATAAATAAATAAAAATAAGGCATCAATGAGTTAAATGACTTGAAGGTTATATACATAAAAACTAGTAGGGCTGGGACTATCTTATTAGAAAGCCAAGCACAGAGCTCCCTAGTCACCTGATACAGTAGAATAAATAGTTGTTGAAGGAATGAATGAATGCAGCTCAAAAACTGTGTCATAACTAATCATAATTAATAATAACTGATGTATGATCATAATTGATCAGAATGTTGTCCTCCTGGGAACTAAGGATGGGATTTTAGGTTAAACAAAAGGCTGGTAAGGTTGATTCAATATTAGAAAACCAACAGTGGTTATTCACCTGATATCTTACATATTGTTTTGACTATAACGAGAGATTAAAATAACAATGGGGTGGCTTGTAGGAAAGAATAGAGGTGGGGCGGCACCTGTGGCTCAGTGGGTAGGGCACTGACCCCATATACTGAGGATGGTGGGTTTGAACCCGGCCCTAGTCAGACTGCAACAAAAAAATAGCTGGGAGTTGTGGCGGGCGCCTGTAGTCCTAACTAATCGGGAGGCTGAGGCAAGAGAATCGCCTAAGCCCAGGAGTTGGAGGTTGCTGTGAGCTGTGACGCCATGACACTCTACTGAAGGTGATAAAGTGAGACTCTGTCTCCAAAAAAAAAAAAGAATAGAGACGAAACATCTGTAAAGAGGAGACATTACCTTCAAAGCTGAGATGGAGTGTCCCCAAGGAGGTCCCTGTCCCAGGGCTGAGATCCAGGCCCTGTGGCTTTCTGAATGGCAGAGGAGTCACTATGCTGGTGAAATGTGCTGGAAATCTGTCTTTAGAGTTTATTTATGAGGTAGCATCTCCCTTGAGGCACTTTCCTATACATCTGCCAGGGAGAGTACCAGGAATGTCTCTCTAGTACCCCTCATGACAAAGCTTTAGTGCACCAGGCAAAGAAAATACATTTAATGGTCCCAGATGCATTTTCACAGAGCAGGCAAAGAGGATGAATTTGAAGTTGAGAGGTGAAAAATTTGAAAATGAAAGATAACCAGCACAGAGATGACATTTTATCACTTCTAGAACAAAACAGATGAAATTTGTATGACTTTGGATCAGGCAAAGATTTCTTAGATTGGGACCCAGAGAGCATAAACCATAAAAGGAAAAAAATTGATATTTGGACCTCATTAAAATTAAAATTCTTTATTTGAATGACACTATTAAGAAAATAAAAAGACAATCCACAGACTAGAAAGATTATTTGAAAAACATGCATCCTAAAAAAGTATATATACAGAATATATAATAACCTTCACATATTGATAGAGATCAAACGATATAATAAATAATGGACAAAAGATTTGAATAGTCATTATACCAGAAAAGATTCATGTAGCAAATAAGCACATGAAATGATGCTCAATATCATTGGTTTTAGGCAAATTAAAACCAAACTGGGACTATCCATCATTTGCAACAGCTAAAATGAAAATAAGCTGAGGGTGGTGCCCATAGCTCAGTGGGTAGGGCGCTGGTCACATGCACCGAGGCTGACAGATTTGAGCCTAACTCAGGCCTGCTAAATGCCAATGACAACTGCAACAAAAAAAAAAAAAAAAAAAAAGTCGCTGGGCATTGTGGCAGACACATGTAGTCCTAGCTACTCGGGAGGCTGAGGTAATAGAATCGCTTAAGCCCAAGAGTTTGAGATTGCTGTGAGCTGTGACGCCACAGCACTCTACCGAGGGTGACCTAGTGAGACTCTGTCTCAATAAAAAAAGAAAAGAAAAGAAGCTGACCATATCAAGTCAGGGTGGGGCAGGGAAGTAGAACAACTGGGTTGCTCATTCATTCCTGGTAACTATGTAAAATTCCACACCTCCTTAGAAATGTTTGGTAGTTTCTTACAAATTTAGACATCTTAATTTCTGACCCAGCAATCTTACTCCTCGGTGTTTCCCCAAGAGAAATAATGACATATGTCCACACATACGCTTATATGTAAATGTGTGTAGCAGTTTTATTTGTCATTGCCCTTACCTGGAAACAACTCTGCTATCTATCAATGGTGAATAAACAAAATATGTTAAACCCATAGGATGGATTACTCGACAATTATGAGAAACTAATTATTGGTGTGTGCAAATGAATGAACTACTAAAACCTTATGCCAACGGAAAGAAGCCAGACACAAAGGTCTACATAAAGTATGATTTCATTTACATGACATCCTAGAAAAGACAAAATGATAGAAACATAAAACACATCAGTGGATGCCTGAAGTGTGGGAGGAGGGAATGGACTACCCAGAGCCATTAGGAAATCTTTTAAGGTGATGGAAATAGACTATATCTTGAGTATAGTGGTGAATTTGTGAAAATGCACAGTGCCGAAAAAAGGAAACGTTTTACTGTATGCAAATTGTTCATCAATAAATCTGACTTGAAAAAATGTAGATCTAAAAATATTTATATACAGTAAAATGCACGTATCTTCACTGTAAGTACCATCCAGATGACACCCTCATTTTTTTGCTATATAAAAAATAAAAATCTCTGTGAAGAAATGCCCTCAAGTCTATTGGAATCCACTCAATTCCTAGGCTGGGAATTGCTGTTTCAGTCTAGATATGTGTTTGTTTGGCAAAAACTGCCAAAAAATTTTCCCAAGTGATTTCAGTGCTTTCTTACCCACCACCATGTACAAGAATTCCACTTGCTCCGCATTCTCTCTAACAGTTTGTATTGCCAAAGGAAAAGAAGGCAAACCCTATAAAATAATTGAAAGAGGTTTATTCTCAGCTAAATTTGAGGACCATGGCCTGGAACACCCAAGCAGTGTTGAGCAAGTGGACTCACAGTGGTTGGTGCCAGTTTGGTTCTTATACATTTCAGGGGGACCGGAGTGACACCTAAAGGCGCATAAAGGGTTGGCCCAAAGAGGTGGGACAGCTCAAAATGGGGGACCACAGATTAAAGGTGCAGTTTTTTTGGTTTTTTTTTAACGGCCACAGCTCGGGACCCCTCACTACCCCACAGGGCTCACACCTGCAAATGGGTGAGTGCCCAATCCAGCCCTGGCAGACGGAGGGGACTTTCGCCCAGGGGCCTGAGCCATAGGCACCAGCCACAGCACCTGCAGGCTGCCATGACACTGGCACGTGATCAGCCTGGGCTGTGCCTTGATTGGCTCACTCCTCAGGCCGTGGGGCGGAGTCTATGTAGTTTCCTTTCTGCGGCGCCCCAGGGGTGTTTAAAGAAGTTCTTTGATTTGTAGCTGGTTAAAGAAATTGAAGGTTTGTCTAAGCCTCAATATGTTTTAAGTTAAGGAGGTCTGTTAATCAGAGACAAGCCATAGGCCATTTGTTAATTAGCACCTGTAGGTGTGGTTTAAGCTTCATCTTGTGGAGCCTTCAGTCTGTTAATGAGTTACACAGGATGTCTCCAAGAAAGGAGGGGGTGTAAGGAGACAGGTCTGATCTCCCTTCTCAAGGCCAACAACTCAGCTTGAAGTATTTCTGGCATTCCCTTGGCCAAGAGGGGATCCACTCAGTCAGCTGGGGAGGGCTTAATATTTTATATTAGTTCACAGTATTTTCAGTCTCTAAAAGTAACAGTTTAAGCTGGGGTAATGGCACACACCTAGCTACTTGAGAGGCTGAGGTGAAAGAAGAATCACATGAGTCCAGGAGTTCAAGTCCAGCCTGGGAAGCATAGTGAGACTTGTCTCAAAAGAAAAAAAAAAAACAGTTTAAAGAACAATTAAAAAATTAAATTTAGCTTTTCTGGTGGGTCTATAGTGATATTCCGCTTTGGTTTTGATTTGGATTTCCCTGATAAAAAATGATGTTGGCTACATTTTCATATACTTTTGGGCCACTTACTCCCAAGAAATACCTTTTCATTTTTTTTTAACATTTAAAAAGTGAGTTATTTTCCTTTTATTCTCATTAATTTTAGGAGTTATTAATATATTCAGGATAAGATTCATTATCAGATTTTTTTCTCAGAGAAAATTTTGGCTACTTATAGTTTAGATTAAAAACACATGGGCTTGGCATGGTGGTTCACACCTGTAATCCTAGCACTCTGGGAGGCTGAGGCAAGTGGATAACTTGAGCTCAGGAGTTTGAGACCAGCCTGAGCAGTGAGACCCCATCTTTGCTAAAAATAGAAAAACTAGCCCAGTGTTGTGGTGGATGCATGTAGTCCCAGTTATTCAGGAGGCTGAGACAGGAGGATCACGTGTGCCCAATAATTTGAGACTGCTGTGAGCTGTGATGCCGTGATACTCTGCTCTGGTGACTGAGTGAAATTCTGTCTCTAAAAAAAAAAAAAAAAAAAAAGAAAGAAAGAAAGAATAAAAAAAAAATGCAGAGAAATATAATCAGTGGTCAATGCACATTAATCTTTTTTTTTTTTTTGGTTGAGAACGGTAAATTTTATTTTTTTTAATTATTTTTTATGGAGTCATAGCTGTGTATAATAATTCAGTCATAGAGTACAGTGTGCAGGCTTCACATACAATCGGAGATATTTTTATCAACCTGATTGATATAACATTCATGATATTTTCTCATTTACTATGTGAAAACATTGTCTCCATTGCTCTTCAACATTGCAATGGAAGTTCTAGCCAT